>JAVALU010002063.1:0-7500 GCA_030770095.1 Gila robusta | reverse complement strand
AAAAAAAAAAAAAAAAAAGAGTCACTTGAGGTACTGATTGAGTGAACTATAAAGAAGTAGGTAAAGTATAAGAAAGGGGAGGGTGAATTAATACAACTACAAGCTAAAAAAATAAAACACCCCCGGTGGTGGCATACCAGACATCAATTTCCGACTTTAAAAGATAGCTATGTTTATATCATAAATATATTTTAAATATATATAAATATAATTTATATAATTAATTAAAATAAAATAATTTATATTTAATTAAAATATTAAAATATTTAAAATTTGAACAAAAAAAAACAGAAACTGGAACAATTTTTATATATAGGGCTATAATCAAATTCAATTCAATCAGTAATTTTTCCCTTTATTTCACACACATCTCAACAAAACAACCAAAATAAAAAAACCAGCTTAGGAGGAGAGTGATTACCCCAGTTAGCCCCCCCATTCCCGTTTTGTACATTTTTTTTATTAATAAAATTTTTTTTTTTTTTTTTTTTATATTTTTAATCTTGTGATTAAAATAGTTCCTTTCCTAACAGTGGAAGACATTATATATTCCTCTAGAGGCGGGGTGGGGAGCGTCAAAATTTTTAGTGCATGAAAATGTATTGTAAATGAAATGTGAATCACCAAGGTCATTTCCTTTCCCCAGAGAGCAGAGGGCACTCAAAAAATAATTTTTCATCATGACATTTTCATTTGCTTACAAAAACCTAACATAATTTGCTGTATGAAAAAATAAAAAGTAAAAAAAAAACAGAAAAACACAATTAAAAAAAAAAAATAAAACAAAAAACAGTAAAAAAAAAAAAAATAAAAACAAAAAAAATAAAAAAAAAAACAAAAACAAAAAAAAAAAAAAAAAAAAAAAAAAAAAAAAAAACAAAATAAAAAAAAATAAAAAAAAAAAATATTTAAAAAAATACAAATAACAAAAAAAAAAAACTCAGAAAATGCCTGTTGCCGCTCGCCGCCCCAGAGATTCAGGGTTTTGAGGATCAAAAAACAAAAAAAAAAAAAAAAAAACTCGGGAAATAACTACCATTTAAAAAATAAAAAACTTGTGGCTCTCTATAACTGATTCCTTGGTACAACAGAAAAGGGCCTACCGGATGAAAAAATAGTAATACATCCAGCCCACTGAGAAGGTACCCTTGACCCAGTAATTTCACACACCCCTTTCAACCACATTTTCACTTGGAAAATCAGATTCTGATCAATGTTTGAGAGAGGAGATTATGTAACAATTTAAGTGAGGGTGGTCGCCCCAAGGAAGAACACAAGATTTCTTCCTTCACCAAATAATATTCAGTGTCAAATTTTTTTTTTTTTTTTTTTTTTTTTTTTTTTCGGAGCTGATCCCAAGAATTTTTTAAAAATGAAAATGGGCTTTTTTGGGCTTCCCGTCGGTACAAAAGGTCAAGAAGAAGAGAAAAGAAACAAATGAAACTCAGGGTGATGGGGAAAAAATAAAAATTTTGAATAAAGTTATAAAAACAAAACACTCATGGACCACCATTTTCCATCACTCTCACACAACATTTTCATCATTCCCCCCCATTTTTCAAAGTAAACATTCCAAACTGCCACATGAACTAAAATAACAGGCCCGTAATGGATTTCACATTGAACTCTTAACGTCTAACAAAATAGTTTCACGAATCTCTGCATGACTTTCCAGAAATGTCTACTGCATAAGGCCATATGCTCTAGAAACACACAC
Source organism: Gila robusta (assembly GCA_030770095.1). Classification (NCBI taxonomy): domain Eukaryota; kingdom Metazoa; phylum Chordata; class Actinopteri; order Cypriniformes; family Leuciscidae; genus Gila; species Gila robusta. The sequence continues at coordinate 5,783 of JAVALU010002063.1, read as the reverse complement.
ACACACAGATGGCCAATAGGCAGCAGAAGGGCTCAGCACCCTGTTCCCACAAACTTCCATCTGCCACCAAAAAAAAAAAAAAAAATATAAAGGTTTACCCCACACCCCCATGTGGTCAACCCATTTTTTTCCCTTCCTTTTCCTCCTCACCCATTTTTTTACCCCTTTCCTTCCCCCCCCCTATTCTTGCCCCAGCTCTATTTATAAGATTTATAGAAGTAGGGAGGATATAGAAGTAAGTGAGAGAGGTTCGGGATCAAGTTTTGAGAAAACGATCAATTGTGGATAAAAGCACCTCTTGAGCTTAAAGCTTTCCCCTATGGGTGGCAGAAGAAACAAACCTGGGCAAATAATGATGCAATTTGGTTGATTTTTTGAAAAAGAACCATGCAGGAAACTCCTCCCTCTCCGGCGCTCTATAAAATAAATTATTTGAATGTATCAGAGAGAACCCCTTTAGAAAGATAGCCTTTTATTTTTATTAGTTAAAGGAAGTAGAGGTTTAGGAGAAGGGACACAAAACACACCCCAAACACCACGCCAACACCTTTAAAGTAGTAGTAAGGCCGCTTATTTTATTTAAATTTATATTTTAATATTATAATTTTATTTATTTATTTGGCAAACCAGAATAAAGCTATGAAGAAAAAATTATTATACCACCTAAAATCATATAACACAGACAGGTAATCACAAGCACCTTTAATTAATTAAAACACTACACCCTACCTTAACCCCACCTATAACACAATACAACCTGATAAGTAACCATACTCCCATAAAAAAAAAATGGAGGGGGAGAACCAAAACTAAAAAAACACAAAACACAATCAACACAAAAAACATAAAATAACGCAAAAAAGTGAAGATCACAGGGTAACCCCATGAATTCCTAGCCAATGTAAATAATCATAAATATAAAATATTATAATAAAATATAAAATTAATATATAAAAAAAATCTAAAAAAAATCAACAAAAAGAGAAATTATAAATAATCACAAAACAGTATCTTCTTAATTCATTAATTACAAATTTTTAAATCTTAGTTGCCATAATAAACCAATAATGTCAACATATCACAAAACAATAAAACAACACCCAAACAAACAAACACACATCCAAACCCAAACTCATCAAAAAAAACCCCAAAAAATAGTGGTATTGCACGAAATTTTATAATTACCGGACCCACCAAATATCGGGGTATTAAATTAAAAAATTATATTTTTTTTTTGTATACATTTATGCCCTAATTTCCATTATTTAAAAAAAAATAATAAATATATTTATATTTTTATAAAAATTATAATAAAATAAAATAAAAATTAAATATAAATATATAAAAATAAATAATATAAAATATAAATCAACTTGTAATACCCTCTAAACTCCGGCCAGGCCCCGAAAAAATAAAAACTATGGTTGCAAAAAAATTCTTAAAGACCATAAATAATGGAAAATAAATTAAATTATTTCATATATATATCCATAAAAATTTATTAAAATACCTTTATTTTAGTTTTAAAAAATAAACTACATATTAAATAAAATTATAATTTCAATCTTCCATACAATTTTTGTTATTTATTAATATTCCATTTTTATATGTTCTATATTTTTTATCTTTTTTTCCTTCACAAACTGGAGCTGTAGGGCGTTGTATGAGCATGATGTCAAAAGCATGATTCAGAGCGCAAATCCCATGCAGCAGTTATCTGGAAGGAGTGTTCGGGTGCATCGAATCTGCATAGGTCTCTGAGGATGGACACTTATATATAATATAAAAAAATAGCTTTAAAAAAAATTAAAATGGATGATTGTGAAATCAACACACTCAACCCAACCCCCCAACACTCCAACAATCCCTCCCCCACAACCACAACCACTCACACCACATCAACCCCTAGCCCCACACACACACAACCCACACCCACATAACACCATCACTCCAACATCCAGCTTATAAAAAAAAGAAATATACAGAAAACACCACAATTTAAAAGTACACAAACCACCAAAAATCAACTGTGCAAGACGAAAACAGGTGCAGCAGTCACGCAAGTTCCTTCGCATATAAAGGCACCTACATAACTTTATAAAAGAGAACAATTAAATAATTGGATGCGCTGGGACATGTGTTAGGGACTCTATCTCCTGGGTGCTTTTCTGTTAAATGTAACTCATCAGGTGAGTGAGTCAGCATGCCAGGGCTGTCAACAAAACATAAATAAAAAAATATATTCGAATTAAAAAAAACTATAATAAATAAAACAAAAAATAAATAAATAAATAAAAAAAAAAATCTTAACAATCTACAAAATATACAATAAAAAAAAAATTTAATAACAACAAAAACACATCAACTATTCGTCACCACAAAAATCGTATATTCACATTCAAATAACAGCTTCCTATCAGCATTCCAAATAAAAAAAACACAAAATACATCGATACACAACAAATATCGGAAATACAGAAACATATGGTGTCCCAACAAAAAAACAACAACAAATATTCAATTTATTTTGTCAATAAATTAAAAATAATAAATTATAAAAATATTAATATTTTTTCCGTTCATACCCCCCCCCTCCCCCTCCCCCTTCCCCCCCCCTCCCCCTCCCCTCCCCCCCTCCCCCCCCCCCCTCCTCCCCCCCCCGGCCCTCCCCCTTTCCCTCCCCATTCCCCCCCCCCCCCCCCCCATTATTTCCCCCCCCCCTTATATCCCCCCCTATGACCCCCCCTTCAATACCTCCCCTCCCTCCCCTTTTATACCCCCCCATTCCCCCTTTATTTTATATCCCTACCCCTTATTCCTACCAAAAACAAAAAATGTTTTAAATAAATATAAAAAATAAGTAACAAACACACACAAATCAGACTGATCTACCAACACAAAACATTAATAAATAAAAATTATAGCTGCTTAAAATATAGCAGAGGGCACAATTTTCCATATAGACATATATCATTACAAAAAAAAACCATCACAATACGAAACAACCCAAAAACCATTTTAACAAAAAATAAATGAACCCAAACACAACAAACACCCAAAAAAATTACAAATTAAAACACACCACATGAAATTTTATGAGTGATAGTAGTAACTGGTCATTAACCCCACAAGAATCTAACAAAACAAAGAAATATGATTGAGTAAAATATCCCTATAAAATCTTGGAGAAATAATAAAAATAAAAAATAAATAAACAAAATAATATACCCAGTCAAAATTAAAGAAAAAGCAATGAATAAAATTAAATGCACAAAGTAAAAATTTAATATAAGCAAAAATAAGATAAATATTACTAAATAATAAAATATACTCACACCAAATAAAACAATAAAATAATAAAAAGGAAGCCATCCAGATTTTATTGCACCACACCATTACCCATGAATCCCCTTGACTATACTCACCTCAGGGCTGGAGCACAGCTACAACAAGACCCACATTGTTTTAAAAGTCTCCCGAGGTCACCCATCTTCTATCTCTCTCTCTGAAGATAAACTTGCTTATAAAATTAACAACTACTAAGTGAAGAAACCGGTATGTAACAGCCAAAGTGTGTAGTCAATCAAAAAAACAACAAAAAAAACCTGAAAAAAAAAGGGCAAAAAACAACAGCATTGCTACCACCCCGGATGTCCATACAGTGCAACACAACAAAATCCCCCCACATACCCCCCCTCTTCACTCCACACAAAAAAATTTAAAACGAACCCTGAAACAACCCATTGAAACACCCACGACACCCACACAAACACAAATGTGAACCACCCCCGACACGAAAAATGACCTGAACACCATTACCACCGACCAGAACGTGAAACAACACCACCCCCACATGGAAAACCCCCCGCAGTTCTGTGTAGCATATGGGGGTTGATGGAACAGGCAAAAAACAAAAGACTAGAGGTGTACCACATCTGATACTTTATATAGGGGGTTCTTTTGTCCACAGATCGAGAACAGTAACATTACTAACCGCCTTGCAATAACTCGTACAAATGGCCTCAACACTTAACCTAACCCCCAAAATATAATGGTAGTTTAGAGAAAGAGAGTTGGGAAATAGAGAGGCTCAGACACATGAAGAGTAAGTTGTCGACCTACAATGGTTTTTTATAATTATAAAATATATTATTGTTTTTTAATTTATTTTAATATATTTTTATAATATATTAAATTAATTATTTATTTATTATTTTTTTTTTATAATTTTAAATTTATTTTTTAATTTTTAATTTCTTATTTTATTTAATATTTTTTTATTAATTTTTTTTTTAAAAATTTTGTTTATATATATTTAATATTTATTATATTTATTTTATTTTATTTATTAATATTATTTCTATTTAATTTTATTTTTTTTTTTTTTTAAATTTTTTTTTTAATTTTTATATTATTTTTATTTTTTTGATTTTTTTTTAATTTTTTTATATATTATATTTATTTTTTATATATTAGGGTGACTCTTGAATATAACTTTACAATATTGTGGTCTACGAAATTAGATTGTCCAAAAAACTACGATAGATACATCCGTTGTCCTAATGGTGCCTAAATATCATATAAAAACAAAAAAAAAAAAATATATAATACACACAAACCTCACCACTACACTAAACTATTAATTAAATATTTATTTAATAAAATAAAACAAATATAATAATAAATTATAAAATAAAAATTATGTATAAAACCAAACAAATTCCCATAAAAAAACACACAAAAAAACGACCACCAATCTTCAACATAATTGTGGGGGTAGGGAGAAGTGTTGAACTTACTAACAAACTCTACTAACTTCATTAACTTCTAACCTACAATTTGAAAAAAATCATGCAAATCCCTATAAAACCCTATTTTTTTTTTCTACCACAATTAAAGTAATCCAACCGATAAAAAAATTAATATCATATATCAATTTGTGAAATCCAAAACAAAACGTAACAAACCCACAACAAACAAAAAAAACAAAACAAACCCACTGTAAAACAGGGCACTCCTGGTAATTTTCGTTTGCCGCAAACACTGGTGAAATCAATATAATTTTTTTCCCCTCTCAAAAAAATTTTAGGATGGGCCCGGGCGAACCAGGTTAACCTAAACCACCGCTACATATACAATATATAATTAAACAATAAAACCATACACAGACAATTACACCTACACCAAAAAGTTAAACTATAATGAAAAATGTACCAACCACACAAGCGAAAAAGAACAGAAACACAGATAAGAAAAAAGACGTTATTTTCCAAACTGGAAATATCCAACACAGCAACCACATGCACAACCAAGAGAGCCAATATTTTTACAAAAATAAAATCAAAAAAAAAAACTAAAATAAGTGTTTTAATAAAAGTTTATTAATAAAAAAAAAAAAATATAAATAAAAAAATCTTAAAAAAAAAATAAAAAAAATAAAAAAATATAAAAACATAAAAAAAAAAAAACAAAAATACAAAAAAAATATTTATAAAACTACCATTAAATAAAAAAAAAATACTTATAAAATAATTTTTAATAAACAACAAAAAAAAAAATTAAAAAACCATTATAAAAATATTAACAATAAAAAAGGAATTTAAAAAAAATTTAAAATAAAAAAAAAATAAACCATCAAATTAAACGCTACGCCTTGACACCCTGAGAAAGATCAGCTCTAAACTACTCTCACTAATACACATCACCAACACTTTCAACTAATCATCGATCAACCCTTCACTTCATCTACATGCATCACTAACACATCTTCGAACTATCTTCTC
>JAVALU010002062.1:72500-101920 GCA_030770095.1 Gila robusta | reverse complement strand
TTGGAGGGTTCATTTGACACCACTTTAGTGAATTTCTCAAGTAACAGGGAAACAAGTGGGTATTTAAAAATTGAGTTATTTATTCTTTTTTTTTTCAACGAAACCAGGGGCATTACGAGAGCCCACATTTTGCATGTAGGTTTATTTAATTTTGGATCAATCATTAGCGGCCTAGTGCTCTGAGCACGATTAAGGACACTCATCTTATGGAGATGCAGATGAGAACAAGACCAAAAAGGGGGGTTACCGATGATTATTGAAGTCCGTTTACAACATTCATCCATTCATACTACTCTGGAGTTGTTTGTAGCCTACTTGCACCTCCGTTTTGCTTTTTTGTTTTTGTTTTTTTGCTTCTTTCTTGTTTTTTTCCCGCGTCTCTTCTAGATGTTTCAGCAATATCTTCATCTCCTGACAACAGATCACAAGCATTACAATTCAAACTGGAACTGGTTTTTCTTCTTCAAACTGTTGTGGCAAAAATTCTGTTAAACATCATCACTGCGTAAGAGACATTCAGAGTCAAATTAATAAAAGAGAAGTATTTATTCTTGCAAGAATAGGTTCAGTCTAGTACACAGAAGTTACGCTGTGCAAGAGAGTGACACCCCACAGGAAGATATGAGACAGCCTTTATACTCTTTTCAAGGTTCCTCCTCACCCGCTGTACCTTTCACCCACCCAGATAAGCTCCTTACTGCTGTTCAGTTTCTACTTAAAGACATAAACTGGTACTGAAATAAACTGGCCAAAACTGACCGTCCCTAAGGTCAGAGGTCCTGTCCCATATGTTCCTGAAACGTCACACACAAGCACGTACACACATATATTTTTATACATTGAATAGGTTCTCTCTCTTATGATACCTGTTAGGGATCAATGACTATTAAAATTTCTATAAGAGAACTATATTAATAAATATATAAAAATAATATAATAAATGTGTTATTTCATGCAAAATCTATTTTTTATTTTGTTCTATTATTGTCCTGCAACAGGGTTTATAAAACTAACTAAAAATAAAACTGTTATCAAAGGGAATTTGAGACTTGACATGGTCTGGTGAAAAAAGACTAAAACTTGACGTAGTCTTGGCCTTGGATTGACTTGATTTGAACATTAACTTAGACCTGCGAACATGCCATGCAGATCTTGAATTTGTAGTTGCTGTTTTTGTAAGTCGCTTTGGAAAAGATCATCTGCTAAATGTTACTCCAAAAGTACTTTCTTTGTGTTATTACTGTAAGCCACTCTAGATAAGTGTCAAATAAATGACAAATTAATGATAAGGATGAGTGTTTGAACATGTGCATCTGAGTGTAAGATGAGGTTGATGGAGGTCATGACAGAAGCAGCGTGAGAAGAGTGTGTAAGAGAGTGATGTATAAGATGAAGGTGCTGGAGTCTGACAAGGTGATGAATCACCACTTTCATCCTTTTTATTTCATCCGACGACATCCTATTACCTTTCAAACCCTCACACTATATGCCCTTTTACAAAGTTTTGATTGTGTTTTTGGGGTCTACTAGAATAGGCTTTCATGCCTGAATGTTCAAAAAAACATGATTTCCCCCCCATATTCTCCATTGTTGCAGCTCCTCTCTTCCCAGTCTGTCAGTAACGCTCTGGTGTGTGTTTCCCGTACAATGATGTAATCGCTGCTTAACTACCATAGTAAGATGCATTGTTGAAGAAATCAACTAGCTAGTCACGACTGTTTCCTGAAACTGTATAGTCGCAAATTGGTCATTCAACCACGTTGGTTAATGATGTCATGCACGTGGAGTAATAACTTCTTTTAATGAAACTGTTTGAGATAGAATTAATGATATATGTTTTGCTATGAATTACGGAAATTCTCACTTTTCTCAGTTATTTTGCTTTATTTCCAGATTCAATCATAGGCTTAATCTGCACATTCGCACATGCGCACTCTTCAAAAACTACGCTTTAAATCTCTTGACAAAATAAAAGACGTTAATAACATTTTATGTATTATAAATAAAAAAAAGATAAAGATTGTACTGAATGTCAGCTTGCTTATTTGGCTCAAGATAAGGATTTATTGAGTCCACATGTCATACAAACAACAAACTCTTCTAACTGCTTCTAACCACAGGTCGAGATCTGTCGTTCCAAACACACAACTCTGCAATGGTGTTTGCGAATGTTCGTTAGAACTATGTTTTCGAGAAACACAGACTCAAAACTATGCTCTGTAACTATTCTCAGAGAACTATGTTGATAACGATGGAACTTGCGATCATAGTTGGCTAACGATGCTTTTGGGAGACGCACCCCTGTTTATTTCCTGTCTCTATGAAGCCCCTCCTTCTGAAAGCACAATGTGCTCTGATTGGTCGGCTGGACCGGTGTGTTGTGATTGGTCGAGCGCTTCGAGCTTCCATAACCGCCAGTTTCAAAACACTACTAACTAACTCAACCAGGCCCCGCCCCTTTATTCTGCGTATGGATTATTTAAATGAGGAATATTGTGACATGTTCGTTCCTGGAAGAAAAGTCAAGAATACAATGGAAACGGTTCAGGAAGTTTAGAAACAGTGACACTGATATAGAGAATAACTCCCTTCGGAGGGACTTTGGAGACCCTTTTCATACTCAAACAGCAACATGTTTGTCTTTGTACAATGCGGTAGGGACATAAAATATCATTGAAACAGAGAGAAAAATAATCTGACAATCTGCCCAGCACGACAGGATTCAGCGTGTTTTACTGAAAGGCGTCTCTGTTCATGACATGAACCATGTGAGTGTGTTTGCTATCTTGCAGATGGGCTGATAGGGCTGAAATGAAGATGAATGAAAACCATGAAGCTCACGGATGATGCATTTAAACGCATATCTCATGACGTTTTGTTTAAATAGTTTTTTACTCTCTCATTATCAATAGTACTTCTATTCATGCATGTAGGCCTAACAATATAAAGAGGATAGTTTTCAGTCTTATTAAATGATAAAACTTCTGCTTACTGTGTTTATATCTGGCTGAAATCTAATGAAATGTTTAACGGTGCACTGATAAGGTTGGCTGAGCGTTAGCGAGGATGGGATTTGTCTCTGTTTGACACTTTCCTGTGCTGTAATCTCATATCAAGATTTCATGTCTTCTCATTTCAAAACCAGACACAAGCTGCTCTGCTGTCGTATAGTCTTACATAAGTCTTTTTTTGTTTATTTAGCTCTAAAGACGACCAGTGTTCATTATTCAAAACATCTGTGACTACAGCCTCATTTGAGGAGTTCATTTTTGAGAGGTCTTGTTTGCTGATGGTCAATCAAACAAACTCCTAACATTTTACGCATCTAAAATCAGACAGAAATTATTGGTTAATATGAATGAGACTAACTCTGTAATCTGATTTTGATTGATAGGAACAGGTCGTATAAGGGCCCCTAATTATCCTTTAAGGGTGAATTCATGGCAACGCACTGAAAGTGTGTAGGCACCTTGTAGTAAAGTTCAAATCCGCGCCTTGGTATCGTTCATGCAGTGGAGCCACTGCAGGGGAGCATGGTCCGAACAGAGGGTGAACTCCCGCCCCAAGAGATAATAACGGAGGGTGAGAATGGCCCACCTGATGGCCAAACACTCCTTTTCAATGGTACTGTACTTAGTGGGTACTGTACTTAGTCTCTCTCTTCGAGAGCTTTCGACTAATGTACAGCACCGGCCATTCCTCACCCTCTATCTCCTGTGACAGGACCGGGCCCAGCCCCCTGTCAAAATCAAAATCCCCTGTCCGATGCTTCAGTCTGTAACAAAAAAGGGACAGAAAAGTCAGGAGAATGCAAGAGCGGCCCGCCACACAGAGCAGCCTTTATCTGCGTGAAAGCCTGCTAGCACAGCTCCGGTACTTCTGGTACTCTGGTACTTCCTTTTTAGTTAGATCAGTCAGCGGGCTGGCGAGGTCCGAATAGTTGGGTACAAACCTTCTGTAATATCCCGCCAGCCCCAGGAACTGTCTAACTCAGGGGTGTCAAATTCAGTTCCTGGAGGGCCACAACCCTGCAGAGTTTAGCTTCAACCCTAATTAAACACACCTGATCCAGCTAATCAAGGTCTTCAGGATTACTAGAAACTTCCAGGCAGGTGTTTTTGGAGCTGGTTGGAGATAAACTCTGCAGGACAGTGGCCCTCCAGGAACTGAGTTTGACACCCCTGGTCTAACCCCTTTTTTGGTCTTGGGTCTCGGACAGGTTGCAACTGCTGCCGTCTTGTCAATTTGGGGACGCACATGTCCGTGACCCAAGTGGAGGCCCAGATATCTAACCTTCACACGCCCAACTGCACACTTCTTCGGGTTGGCTGTCAGACCAGCCAGTCTCAGCGCTCTCAGGACGGCCCTCAAATGATATCATCCAAGTAAGCAGCGGCATGGGACCGAAGAATTCGGTCCATGAGGCGCAGAAAGTGGCTGAAGCCCCAAACAACCCGAAGGGAAGCGTAACAAATTGGTGCAACCCGAACGGTGTTGTGAAGGCTCTTTTTTCTTTGGATATTGGAGTTAAGGGGATCTGCCAATATCCATTCGTTAGATAAAATGTCGAATAAAAGCGAGCCATACCTAGCCAATCCAGCAACTCGTCAATCCGAGGCATTGGATATGCGTTGAATTTCGACACAGCATTCACCTTACGATAGTCAACACAGAAACGCACCGAGCCGTCCGTTTTTGGCACTAAAACTATCGGGCTCGCCCAGTCACTATGTGACTCTTCTATTACTCCGAGGTCCAACATTGCTTCCAATTGACCCTTCGCTAAGCCACGCCCGAAAACCGCCAATGGCCAATCATGTCTTAGCAACCGTAACTAGGCGCAGGAGGTCTGGCAAGCTTTCGAGCGAGGGAAACATGCCGAAGCGCTGTGCGTATGGATTGTGCAAATCTGATACCCGGTATCCTAAAAGTTTGGACGGGGAGTGGAATTTTTTTCCTTCCCGAAAATCTAAAAGCCAAGGGGAGAAATGATGTGCGTGGATCCAGCAGTGTGAGACCCCATTCACAACTACATGTCCACAGGATTAACAAAAACACATATTGCTTGGAAATAATGACGGTTCTTTGTTCATAATGCATATATTTTAACGTAAAATAAGACGATTAAAGACAAGACGGAGGCTCACTGACATACTTTCAAATATATTTCAGCATTTTGTTAATCGACGATCTACTACCCCTGACTGAGTAACTTTAACCCAATCCGATCGCGGCTCTCCTGGTGTTAGTGTTAAGATTTATGGATAAACTGTTTGATTTATAATTATTAGATTATTTTCACATTTCACTTACCCTGCTGTGCACGAACATAGCTGTTCCTCAGTTTGTGTGTTTCCCATTTGAATGATCAGCGTAAGTTATGAGGCGCTGTTGCTTGCGGGGACTGACGTTATAAGCTTTAGCTTCAATTTTTATGGAATTATTCTCTAATCGGTTGCATTTTATGTCGTGGATATATCCCTCGAATGCACACTGCAGTCCCTTTTGTCTTGCTCTCTCAGATATTTCACATGTTCGCCAAAAATTACTAATTATCTCGTTGAGAATGTCTGACACCGGTGAATACACACTGTAATAGACGTGCCAGGCGCGAAAGCTTGACAGGCGTAGCAACAGTAACTAGGGAGGGCGGGGCTTAGCGAAGGGTCAATTCCGTCTAAACAACCTTTTTTTTGTGTATGGTACCGGTATGGCTCTGCTCCGTCTCAATATGGTGCTGAATCAAATTGGTTCGGCCAGGAAGGGGTGAAAACACGTCTGCAAACTCTGTTTGTAATTTATCCAGATCAGTGAACTGCAAAAGCGAGAGTTGATCTCCTCCCGGGGCCAGAGCAAGAGATTGTACTTTGTGGCTCGCCTCTTCTCGTAGCTTAGTTTTCCCTGTTGTACAGCTGGCTTTGTCTGTTCTGAGCCTGTAGCAAATTCTCCATATAGAGCCGCCCCAGTGTGTGGAGTTTTGCTCGCAGGTCTAGAACATACTGAATTTGGTTCCTACTATCCGAAGGTCCGTCCTCCCAATTTTCTTTCAGGACGTCTAAAACCCTGCAATGCTGACGTCCGTAAAGAAGCTTGAAGGGGGAAAACCCCGTGGAGGCTTGTGGGACCTCGCGCACAGCGAACAAGAGGGGTTCCAACCATCGATCCCAATTTTTAGCGTCTTCATGAATGAACTTACGAATCATTGTTTTCAACAATGTCTGTTTGTGGGTGATAGACACTAGTGCGGATCGATTTAATGCCCAACAATTCGCACAGTTCGCGTAACGTACGTGACATAAACGCTGTGCCCTGATCAGTGAGAATCTCTTTGGGGATTACCACTCGGGAGATTAAACGAAACAGCGCGTCCACCACACTCTTCGCGGAGATGCTGCTTCCTGATCAGTGTTGGGAGTTACGCGTTACAAAAGTAATGCATTACAGTAATGTATTACTTTTTGCTGTAACGCAGTAGTGTAAGGCATTACTAATTAATTTTCAGTAATATTTTACTCGGTACATGTTCAGCAAAGCTTGCATTACAACACTTAATTTTTTTTTTTTTTTTTTTAAAGACTGCAAGACCGCGAGACATTAACAACATAGTCCAATGAAGGAGGGTTTAGGGCGGGTTTTACAGGAGTGGTGCTAGGCATGTTCCCTTTCAAGGGAACTCGAGCTGCGTTTGAGACGCGATGGGAACGCTCTGCGTGATTACGTCGTGAAGCACGTGTAAAATCAGTCCAATGGAAGCCCACTACGACATAGGTGACGTCATAGACCAGGAAACTATAAAGCAGCCCTGAAATTAGACCGCGACAGCTTCTGTACCTTCAGCAAGCGCTCTCTGTATATCTGTCCTTGTCTATTTATTGTTGTCTGTCAAGCCCAATGTATCTATCATTATTATGGCGAGCAAGCAAGATTATAGACGGTGTGTTGTTCCCTGCCCTCGTTATATTACGGGTGGGGACACACATCAGCTTTGTGTTGCTTGATTGTGAGCATTGTATGAGTCTATCTATGAAGACGCTCCGCTCTCGCCGATCGTTCTTTGAGGAGGACGGTTCGGTTCGCGCTCCCCGCGCGGGTCCCGCTGTTGCCTAGACACGGCGGCGACTCGCATTTTGGGGTTCGCAAACGGATCTGACAGCGTGGGTTGGGACGGGCCCCGCCCTATCTCAGCTTTCACCTGCAGATCCAGTGTGCTGCGATTTCCAGTTCCGAGGAATTGGTATCGTTAGTGTTTTGTTAAGAAAAAGTGAACAAAACAAATAAAAATATTAAGAAAAAGGCAGATGTTTGATTTTTCAATAAATAGGCAGCTCATAACTCTGTTGAATAAAGAGGAGCTTTTAAAAGGAGGTTTTTCTAATGCTGTTGCTAGTTAAATATTTACTGGACAGCTGAACATTATGAGAGTGAAAATAAAAAGAGTTTATTAGATGAAATATATCTAAAAAAACAGGAAAACTCTGTATCTCAGCCTCCTCGTCGGGGACTACTGGTTTTTCCCTATCTCCACACTGAGGTGTCGAGATCGTGGAATAAACCGGTTTCTATTTTATGTGTAACTTAATACCCAAACGTCTAACTAGAGTAATGTTATGGGTATTAAGTATCATGGTATGACAGTGCCTTAGATTATAGAGACGCTTGCGAGCTTTCTCTCTCCCGAGTCGGCGTCATCATTTTTAACCCCGACGTTACCCACCAGCCATCTTTAATAATAAATAAATTTTATTAGGCAGTACTGGTGGGTAAAGTATTTAAGGACATAGATGAATGTGAGGATGTCAGCATTGACTCTATTCGAGAATATATTCGAGAATATATATATATATATATGTTTATGTTTATATATATATATGTTTATATGTATACGTTTTTCTGATATAAAAATAAAGAAAAAGAAAGATAAAAATGTCTGTTCTTCTGGACGCTCCGCTTTCAAGAAAACTAAACCTTTCAGCGGCGTTCCAGAGGTTTCTTCCTCACCAATCTATGTTCCTGAAACTGCCATAGAGTGCAAAGAAGAAGACCTGATGCCGAGGCTATCAGGCTTCTAAGGGTGGTCCCCTCTGGGGTAGGGACGGTTTTGAGAAATCGTTTCTCCTCGGCGCCCTCTGGGGTGCGACTCTCTGAGGAGGGTCGCAGCGCTGCCAGTTCGGTTGTTCCCTGCCGGTTCGCCGTTCAGGGCACCGAGGTGTCAGCGTCCCCATACGATCCTCCGAGGAGGGTCGTAGAGCAGTCAGTTCGGTCTCCCTGCCGGTTCGCCGTTTCAGGGTGCCGAGGTGCCTGCTTTTTCCTACGATCCTCCGAGGAGGGTCATAGGAACTAAGCTAGTTAGAGGTAGGCAAGATCTGAGGACTGTCGTCATCTCTAATAAAGCTTAGACAAGAAGTCCTGTCGAATGAAAAAAAAGAGGGACGGTTTTGAGAAATCGTTTCTCCTCGGCGCCCTCTGGGGTGCGACTCTCTGCGGAGGGTCGCAGCGCTGCCAATTCGGTTGTTCCCTGCCGGTTCGCTGCTTCAGGGCGCCGAGGTGTCAGCGTCCCCGTGCAATCGTCTCAGGAGGGTTGTAGAACGGTCAGTTCGGTTGTTCCCTGCCGGTTCGCCGCTTCAGGGCACCGAAATGATTGTTCAATCAAATCCAGAGGCCAGTCTCGAGAGACTGGTTCCCTTATCGGAATTTCTGGCAGCGTGGAAACTTCTGCCAAATATTTCTCTATGGGTCCTGCACATAATAGAAAAGGGTTACAGAATTCAGCTTGGTTCTCGTCCGCCCAGATTTCAGGGGTCCTCCCTACGGTAGTGGACTCACAGCAGGCTCTGGTTATGGAGCAGGAAGTACTGACACTTCTTCAAAAAGGAGCTATAGAAAGGGTTTCTCCTCCCAGCAGAGAGTCAGGGTTTTACAGCCGTTACTTCATTGTTCCAAAGAAGGATGGAGGGTTGCGTCCTATTCTAGATCTGCACCATTTAAACAGCAGAGTTCAGAAACTCAAGTTCATAATGCTTACACTCAAACAGATTGTATCACAGATTCAGTCCGAGGACTGGTTTGTCACAATAGACTTGAAGGACGCGTACTTCCAAGTATCTATCCATCCTCATCACAGGAAGTTCCTGAGGTTCGCTTTAAAAACGGGGGCGAAGCATACCAGTATCGGGTTCTTCCATTTGGCCTAGGTTTATCACCCCGCACCTTTACAAAATGCGTGGATGCAGCTCTGGCTCCTTTGAGACTCCAGGGCATTCACGTATTATATTATATCGACGATTGGTTGATCCTAGCTCAATTTGAGCATATGGCAGTTCGGCATCGAGATGTCGTTCTGTCTCATTTAAAGATGTTGGGGTTGCCACTCAAAGCCAAGAAGAGTGTGATTCTCCCAGCTCAGAGGACCACTTTTCTAGGTGTAATATGGGTTTATCTAGGCCAGTCACTCACTGTGAAACAGTTTCAGACTGTGGGTCTCATGGCAGCTGCGTCCAACGTAATTACTTTTGGCCTTCTGTACATGAGACCCCTGCAGTGGTGGCTCAGGACCAAGGGGTTTTCTCCGAGGGGAAATCCGTTTTCGCATGATCAAGGTCACGTGGCTATGCCTACGTGCCTCGGTCATGTGGAAGAACCTTGGCTCCTCGCCCAGGCCCAGTGTTGGGGGTTTCTTGTCGACGCATAATGCTATCGACGGATGCTTCCCTCACAAGTCGGGAGTGATCATGAGTGGTCGCTCGGCGGAGGGTCTGGACAACACACTGACGATCACGTATATCAGAGCAGATATCCTGTTGAGGCAGGGGCTGAGGCCCGGGGAATGGAGACTTCACCCCGAGGTGGTGGAGCTCCTATGGGAGATCTTTGGTCAAGCTCAGGTCGATCTTTTCGCATCATACGATACAACCCATTGTCCGCTATGGTTTTCCCTCACATATCCAGCTCCTCTCGGACTGGACGCTATGGTGCAGGTGTGGCCGAGGCTGCACCTGTACACATTCCCCCGATATCAATGCTCCCGGGAGTTCTGCTGGGGTGCGACTCTCTGAGGAGGGTCGCAGCGCTGCCAGTTCGGTTGTTCCCTGCCGGTTCGCCGCTTCAGGGCGCCGAGGTGTCAGCGTCCCCGTGCAATCCTCTGAGGAGGGTTGTTGAACGGTCAGTTCGGTTGTTCCCTGCCGGTTCGCCGCTTCAGGGCACCGAAATGATTGTTCAATCAAATCCACAGGCCAGTCTCGAGAGACTGGTTCCCTTATCGGAATTTCTGGCAGCGTGGAAACTTCTGCCAAATATTTCTCTATGGGTCCTGCACATAATAGAAAAGGGTTAAACGGAGTTGTGGAAACGGTGGGCTTGGCCTCTGAGGGGGCCCAGCTCATAGAATCCGGTCTCTCGACTGAGGTTGTTGAGACCGTCCTTCAATCCAGAGCTCCTTCTACGAGAAAACTATGTACATTGAAATGGAAACTGTTCTCTGCATGGCGTGGAGAACGTTTTTTAACTCTTGTTAACTGCCCGGTTGGTACAGTTCTCGATTTCCTACAAGACCGTTTCTCTGCTGGATTATCTCCCTCCACCTTAAAGGTGTACGTAGCGGCTATATCTGCTTATCACCCCTCTCGGGGCTTCTTCTCTTGGGAGAGATCCTCTTATTATTTGTTTTCTCCGTAGTACATTGAGGCTCAGGCCTGCACTGCAATCTAGAGCACCGGCTTGGGATTTGGCCATTGTACTTGAGGGTCTGGCCTTGGCTCCCTTCGAGCCCATCGAGGAGGTTTCAGAAAAATTCCTCACTCTAAAGATTATATTTCTCCTTGCTATTTCGTCTATCAAGAGAATTGGTGATTTACATGCTCTGTCGGTTGCTCCTTCATGTCTGGAATTTGCACCTGGTATGGTGAAAGCATTCCTCTACCCTAGACCGGGTTATATTCCTAAGGTCCCACTAAATGTTGGGGGCCCAATAGTGCGGCAGGCCTTTTATCCTCCACCCTTTAATACCCCAGATCAGGAACAGCTTAACCTGTTATGTCCAGTCCGGGCTTTAGATGCCTACGTTCACAGAGCTGCTCTGTGGCGTAAATCTGAGCAATTATTTGTTTGTTTTGGGTCACTCAAGAGAGGATGCCCTGCATCTAAACAGGTGATGAGTAAATGGATAGTCAAGGCTATTTCATTGGCTTATGAAGCGGCCGGACAGCCTTCACCTATGGCTGTGCGGGCCCATTCTACTCGGAGTATGGCGGCCTCTATGGCCTTAATTTCGGGAGTTTCCCTTCTTGACGTGTGTAATGCGGCAGGATGGTCCTCTCCGCATACATTTGTCAGGTTTTATGACCTTGACCTCTCCACTCCTGGGGCGAGGTTGCTTGCTTCTTAGTGTGCGCAGGACTTCACACAGAACGGGCATTTGTCACTATGGCGTAGTGGGTATGGGGTTCCCATCGCGTCTCAAACGCAGCTCGAGTTCCCTTGAAAGGGAACGTCTCAGGTTACGTATGTAACCCTGGAACGAGACGCTGCGTTTGCCTGCCATACTTCCTGCATGCCCTTATCGACTTGCTTCAGGTTTTTCAGAAGCTGTCGCGGTCTGATTTCAGGGCTGCTTTATAGTTTCCTGGTCTATGACGTCACCTATGTCGTAGTGGGCTTCCATTGGACTGATTTTACACGTGCTTCACGACGTAATCACGCAGAGCGTTCCCATCGCGTCTCAAACGCAGCGTCTCGTTCCCTATCAGGGAACCAGGGTTACATACGTAACCTGAGACGATTTCTGCCTCTGTGCTCGCGCTTGCCAGTGGAAAAGCGGCTAATGAAGATGGCAGAAGACGACTGTACATTCACGATGTTCATTACTTCGAATTTGTCAGAGACAAGGACAAGAACGTAATAGTCAAATGCAACCTTTGTGTAAAACCGAAAGAACTGTCGACGTCGCGAAATAGTACTAGCAATTTAAAAAAACATCTCGAACGGTGCCACCACTACACTTGCTGAGAAGAGAAAAATAACAGAGGATGAGAGTGATAAGCCAAAGCAGCAGAAATTAAATTTCTCTCGGCCTGCCATCATGCCTCTTGAACCTTGAGAAGTCAGAAGACTTGTGGCAGAGTATGTCGATGTTACCATTGACTACGGTGGAATCTCCTGCTTTCAAGAAGTTAGTTTGCAAGATCCCTGTGACCAACAATGACAAGGTAAGCTAAAGTTTCCATGATGACTAGCTAGAATTTTATATAATCTACTTCATATAGATTCTAGGACACTGGGTCAAAATGTATATTCAAAATATTATAGCCATCAACAGACCTAAACTGAAAAAAATGATTCATTGAATTTACAAAATGTTTTAAAGTGGTTGCAATCAATTTGTTTTAGCTACATTTAAAATCAAAAATAATGTTGAAAGTTAGTCACCTACATGTGTTTATTTAAATTTAGCTAAAATAAATTGATTGCAACCACTTACCTTAAAAAAGCACATTTTATGAATCATTGATTTTTTTCAATGTATATACAGCAGCATAATGTGAATGTATTCTCTTGCATACGATTGGAACAGACAGTGAATTTGCAAATGTGTGATTAAGCATAGCATGATCATGAACTTGAGTTTTAATATATATTTTAATAATATATTGTAGCCGCAAGCAGATGGCCAGTTCTGCCAGTTGATTAAATTACTAATGGACAAAGCAGTGTCCGGTTTTACCACATGTGACCAAAAGGCATATGACCAAAAGGCCGCTTTGGCTCAAGATCACGCGGAGAACTCCCCAGGGTTTCCCTTCAATAACAAGACGAACATTGTCACTTCCACATTGTCCATTCAAAAACGCACACACAATCGCCCGCAGGGGATGAGCAAAAAAAAGTTTACCACCCGCCAACCACGGGATGAACTTATACACAAACGTCCTTTGTGTGCAACTTAGGACAGAAATGTCCTTAATGTATATAACGCAGAATTGTATCTGACCTCCTGTTGTCACGGTTGGTAAATCCTATGTCTCCTTCTTGTCTCGTGTTTCTGTTGTTGTATGTGTGTGCGCTGATCAGAGGGGCGTGGCCGCTTATATAATCTCATCAACTTCTCATCTCCATTGTCAGATCGTTGTTTGTTGGTGTCCGGTGTCTGATCCCCTCTACGTTCCAGTTATCCTTCCTTGTTCCTGTCTGTTTCCCGTGGATGTTCTGGATTCGTCTCGTTGATCGTCACTTCTCATCACTTCCACTTCTGTTACATCTGACCATCGAGTCCCTGCGCCGCTAGCCTGTTGCCCTTGGACTGTGTCTGTACTCTTCCTAATAAACTGCTTAACTTGCACTTGCTTCCTAAGTTTATTCCGTAACAGAATGATCTGACCCTAAGATGGAAGCAGCGAGTGGCACGTCAGAAAGCTTGGAGGATTTTGTCAACCACAGCAGACAGCGTATGGAAAATCAAGAGAGAAACATCAATGACACAGCTCGCGCTGTTCAGGCGTTAGTGGTGCAGGTGTCCGGGCTCACCCAGCAAGTCCAACAGCTGCGCGTTCCCACTGCGCCGGTCCCACCGCCGTTTCCCCAAATACCACCAGTGGACCCCTCCCAGTCGGAGCCCCGCTTACCAGCCCCGGAGACATACTCAGGTGAACCCAATTTTTGTCAAGCTTTTCTAACTAGATGCTCCATGCACTTCTCTCTACAACCTTCCGTGAGGAAAAGACCAAGGTGGCCTTTGTATTGACGCTGCTGACTGGGAGAGCGGCGCTATGGGGAACGGCGGTGTGGAAGAACCAGGACGATTGCTGCACCTCGTTCCAAGCGCTCTCCGATGAAATGAAACGTGTCTTCGACCGGGCATTGGTGGGGAGAGAAGCAGCCAGAATGCTGGCCGATTTGCGGCAAGGACAACGATCCGTATCGGACTTCTCTATTGAGTTTCGTACTCTAGCGGCGGAGAGCCAATGGAACGAGGAGGCGCAGTGGGACATGTTCCTGCATGGGCTGGCTGACCGCGTCCAAAGAGAGATATATGCTTTGGACTTACCCCCCAAACTCAACGATTTAATCGCTCTAGCATTGAGAGTGGACGCCAGGCTGTCTCGAGTGGATCGGAGAGTACCCAATTATCGTTCTTCGGTGGAATCCGAGGATCAACGCACTGGAGGTGGGGACGCAGTCAGCCCCGTTTACGATCCCGAGCCCATGCAGGTGGGTCGAGCCCGGCTTTCCCGGGAGGAGAGGGAGAGGCGGAGATCCCAGGGCCTTTGCTTGTACTGTGGAGGAAAGGGACACTTCGCCTATAACTGTCCGTTAAAAGGCCCAGCCCGATAGTAAGTATGAGGCTACTATCGGGTGGGATCTCCGCCGAGAAGACCTCATCGACATCGACTCTCCTTCCGGTTAGACTCCGATGGTCCAACCACCGTCACGACTGTCACGCACTTCTGGACTCGGGCGCCGAAGGTAACTTCATGGATCACACCTTTGCACTCAACCACCAAGTCCCCCTCAAACCCCTCAACCATCAGATTGCAGTACACGCCCTCAACGGCCAAGAACTCCCCACTATATCTCTGGTCACTGAAGATATCACCCTCATCACGTCAGGCAACCACTCAGAAACTATCTCCTTTTATATCCTGGACACTCCACTTGCACCCATTGTTCTTGGTCACCCATGGCTCACTCGTCACAACCCCAAAATAGACTGGCAGCTCAAATCAGTAGCGGCGTGGAGCAGTTTTTGTCATAAGTCCTGTCTCGTATCTGCCTGTCCGTCTGTTTCTGTTCATGTGTTACAGGAGGAGACAGTGGATTTATCTAGCGTGCCCACGGAGTATCGGGACCTGAAGGAGGTGTTCAGTAAGTCTCGGGCTGATTCTCTTCCTCCACATCGTCCCTATGACTGTGCTATAGAGTTACTGCCAGGTACGTCTCCGCCTAAGGGCAAGTTATATTCACTCTCTGTCCCAGAGAGAGAGGTCATGGAGAAATACATTTCTGATTCTCTAGCAACGGGATTCATCCGCCCTTCCTCTTCTCCAGCGGGGGCGGGGTTCTTTTTTGTGGGGAAGAAAGATGGATCGTTGCGACCTTGTATTGATTACCGGGGGTTGAACAACATCACGGTAAAGAATACTTATCCTTTGCCGTTGATGTCTTCAGCCTTCGAGAGGTTGCAAGGAGCATCTATCTTCACGAAATTGGATTTAAGAAATGCTTATCATTTGATCCGCATCAGGGAGGGGGATGAGTGGAAGACCGCTTTTAACACCCCTAGAGGGCACTTTGAATATTTGGTTATGCCGTTCGGCCTTTCCAACTCCCCAGCGGTCTTCCAAGCACTTATCAATGACGTTTTGCGAGACATGGTCGATCAATTCATATATGTCTACCTGGATGATATATTGATTTTTTCATCGTCTCTCCAGGAACACGTGCAACACGTCCGACAAGTGCTTCAGAGGTTGCTAGAGAATGGGCTTTTTGTCAAGGCGGAGAAATGCGTGTTTCATGCACAGTCTGTTCCTTTTCTAGGTCACATCATCTCGGTTGAGGGAATGCGCATGGATCCTGACAAGGTTAAGGCTGTGGTAAATTGGCCAAGTCCAGATTCCCGTAAGGCCCTACTGAGGTTTCTGGGGTTTGCCAATTTTTACCGGCGTTTTATTCGCAATTTCAGCCGACTAGCCGCGCCTCTGACCGCCTTGACCTCCCCCAGAACGACGTTCAGGTGGTCAGACGCAGCAGAAGCTGCGTTTGCCAAACTGAAGGGTTGCTTTGTTTCAGCCCCCATCCTGATAACCCCTGATCCTTCACGTCAGTTCGTGGTGGAGGTCGATGCGTCAGAGGTGGGGGTAGGTGCAGTGTTATCCCAGCGCTCTCCTTCAGACGACAAGATGCACCCTTGCGCGTTTTTTTCTCATCGTCTATCCCCTGCCGAAAGCAATTATGACATTGGCAACAGAGAGTTGTTGGCGGTCAAGCTAGCATTGGAGGAGTGGCGCCACTGGTTAGAAGGGTCGGGGGTACCTTTTATCGTCTGGACCGATCACAAAAATTTGGAATACATTCGTACGGCTAAAAGACTTAATTCCAGGCAGGCTCGGTGGGCTCTTTTTTTCGGACGTTTTGACTTTACTCTCTCGTACCGCCCGGGTTCTAAAAACATCAAACCCGATTCCTTATCGCGCATTTTTGACCGTTCCGATCGCCCGTCTACTCCCGAGTGCATTTTACCAGAGACCCTATTTATCTCTACACTCACATGGGAGGTCGAATCGAAGGTCAAGAAGGCCTTAGAAGGGGTAACGCCTCCGACTCGTTGCCCACCGAATCGTTTGTTTGTGCCGGAGAGTTTACGGTCCAGCGTTATTCAGTGGGGACACTGTTCCAATGTGGCTTGTCATCCGGGAGTTAATCGTACTATGTTTTTAGTCAAGCAACGATTCTGGTGGCCTCTCATGGCTCGTGATGTTCACAGTTTTGTATTGGCCTGCTCAGTTTGTGCCACGGGTAAAACTTCCAATCGACCTCCAGATGGGTTACTCCAACCGCTGCCGGTACCTTCGAGACCCTGGTCCCATATCGCACTAGATTTTATCACCGCCCTCCCACCCTCCCAGGGTCACACGGTAGTTTTGACCGTGGTGGACCGGTTCTCGAAGGCTGCCCATTTCATTCCCTTGCCCAAATTACCTTCAGCCAAGGAGACAGCGTTGATTGTCGTTGATCACGTCTTTCGGATTCATGGCCTCCCGACAGACGTGGTTTCTGACAGGGGACCCCAATTTGTGTCCAAATTTTGGCGAGAGTTTTGTAAACTTCTGGGGGCGACTGTCAGTCTGTCCTCTGGGTTCCACCCCCAGAGCAATGGTCAAACTGAGCGAGCCAACCAGGATTTGGAGCGAACGTTGCGATGTTTAGTGTCCAAGAATCCTTCCTCTTGGAGTCAGCAACTGTCTATGGTGGAGTACGCCCACAACACGTTGCCGGTGTCATCCACGGGCCTATCTCCATTTGAGTGTAGCGTAGGTTACCAGCCACCTATTTTTCCTAGTCTGGAATCCGAAGTCGCGGTCCCCTCTGCCCACGCCTTCGTCCAGAGGTGTCACCGCACTTGGACTAGAGCCCGTGAGACTCTACTCCAAGTGGGGGCGCGCACCAAGACCAAAGCCGATCGCCACCGGCGGAGGCCTCCCGTATACGTCGTCGGTTCTAAAGTGTGGCTTTCTACCAAGGACATTCCTCTCCGCTCCGTTTCGAATAAGCTCGCACCTAAATTCATTGGCCCGTTTTCTGTCACCAAAATTATTAGTCCGGTGACAGTCCGCCTGAATCTTCCTCCAGTGTACAGGAGGATTCATCCCGTCTTTCATGTATCTAAAATTAAGCCCGTTTTTTTTGCTCGCATTAATCCGCCAGCCCCGGTTCCCCCCCCCGCCGCGTCTCGTAGACGGGGAACCCACTTATTCGGTCAATCGTGTTCTGGACTCGAGACGGAGGGGACGCGGATTCCAGTACTTGGTGGACTGGGAAGGTTACGGTCCGGAGGAGAGAAGTTGGGTACCGGCTAGAGACATCCTGGATCACTCCCTTATCGATGATTACAATCGGCAGGTAAGGGAGTCTGGGAACGCCAGGAGGCGTTCCTAGGGAAGGGGGTACTGTCACGGTTGGTAAATCCTATGTCTCCTTCTTGTCTCGTGTTTCTGTTGTTGTATGTGTGTGCGCTGATCAGAGGGGCGTGGCCGCTCATCAGCGCTCGTTCAGCAATCACTCATTACCTCATCACCAGCTGCAGTCTATCCATTCCTGTGTATATAATCTCATCAACTTCTCATCTCCATTGTCAGATCGTTGTTTGTTGGTGTCCGGTGTCTGATCCCCTCTACGTTCCAGTTATCCTTCCTTGTTCCTGTCTGTTTCCCGTGGATGTTCTGGATTCGTCTCGTTGATCGTCACTTCTCATCACTTCAATTCAATTCAATTCAATTCAAATTTATTTGTATAGCGCTTTTCACAATACATATTGTTTCAAAGCAGCTTTACAGAAAGTGCATTTCAGAAATGTACGTAAAAAATACAGTTAGTTAATCATCATGTATTAATTTAGGGCATAACATATCGCCGGCGTTGAGTCGTCTCTTCACAGGCGTCGAGTCGTCTCTTCACAGGCGTTTAGTCATCTCATCGCAAGAGTTGGGGCATCTGAAGTCTCCGTGAGAGGCTGGATACAGACTGTAGCTGAAGAACGCTATTTACCTCAGGACTAGCGTCCCGAGATAACAGCAGAAAAGCAGATGGGAAATAATTAGCGTAGCTGCTGTTCATAATATTAATGCATTCGATCTGATTCAACAGTGGTATAAAAGGTAAGCATTATGTGAATGCTTGGCTGAAGAGATGCGTCTTTAATCTAGTTTTGAACTGGGAGAGCGAGTCTGAGCAACGAACAGTATCAGGAAGGCTATTCCAGAGTTTAGGAGCTAAATGTGAGAACGCCCTCCCTCCTTTAGTGGACTTAAATATCCTAGGAATGACCAGAAGCCTCGAATTTAGTGATCTTAAAGAACGCGATGGATTGTAGGGCGATAGAAGGTCCATTAAATATACAGGAGCTAGACCATTTAGGGCTTTATAGGTCAGTAATAGTACTTTGTAATTGATACGGTACTTAATAGGTAACCAGTGCAGAGATGATAAAATTGGTGTTATATGATCATATTTTCTTGACCTAGTAAGAACTCTAGCAGCTGCATTTTGCACTAACTGTAGCTTGTTTATTGAGGATGTAGGACAACCAGCTAATAAAGCATTACAGTAATCTAGTCTCGAGGTCATGAATGCATGAACTAACTTTTCTGCATCAGAAACAGATAGCATGTTACGTAGCTTAGCAATATTTCTAAGGTAGAAAAAGGCTGTTCTTGTAACATATGATATATGATTTTCGAAAGACAAGTTGCGGTCTAGTATAACACCCAGGTCTTTTACTGTAGTGGATAAAGTAACTGGACATCCTTCTAAATTAAGGTTGTGTTGTACGAGGTTTTGTGGGTAATTTTTTGGACCAATAAGTAATACCTCCGTTTTATCTGAATTTAATAGCAGGAAATTACACGTCATCCAGCATTCTATATCTTTAAGACACTCTGTTAATTTAGATAAGTTAGTGTTTTCATCTGGTCTTGATGAAATATATAATTGAGTGTCATCAGCATAACAGTGGAAATTAATTCCATGTTTTCTTATAATATTACCAAGTGGCAGCATATATATTGAGAATAGCAGAGGGCCTAACACCGATCCTTGCGGCACTCCATACTCTACTGACGTTATCTTTGATTTTTCACCATTTAAACAGACAAAATGGTAACGGTCTGATAAGTACGATTTAAACCAGCTTAATGCCTGTCCCTGAACACCAGTGTAGTTTTGTAGTCGATCCAAGAGTATTTTATGATCTATAGTGTCGAACGCAGCGCTAAGATCGAGTAGAACTAGTATTGAGATACAGCCTTGGTCAGAAGCTAAAAGTAAATCATTTGTAATTTTAACTAGCGCAGTTTCTGTGCTATGATGCGGTCTGAATCCTGACTGAAATTTTTCATAGATATCATTTTCTTGCAAGAAAGAGCACAATTGAGCGGACACAATTTTTTCTAGTATTTTAGATATAAATGGAAGATTTGAAATGGGTCTGTAATTTGCTAAGTTATTTTGATCTAATTGCGGTTTCTTAATAATAGGTTTTATTACTGCCAGCTTAAATATTTTTGGAACATGACCTAAAGATAAAGACGAGATAATAATATTGAGAAGAGGCTCTTCCACTACAGGTAACACTTCTTTCAGTAGTTTAGTGGGTATTGGATCTAATAAACATGTTGTTGGTTTCGCTGCAAAGATAAGTTTATTTAGCTCTTCCTGTCCTATAGTTGTAAAGCGGTGTAGTTGTTCTTGAGGGGCGATAATTGAGGCTGAATCATAAGACACCATAGAGGATTGTACATTTATAATTGTATTTCGGATGCTTTCTATTTTCTCATTGAAGTAATTCATAAAATCATTACAACTATACTGTAACGGAATATTTTGCTCTGGTGATGTCTGTTTATTTGTTAGTCTAGCCACGGTGTTAAATAAAAACCTTGGATTATTTTGGTTATTTTCTATTAGTTTGCGGAGATGCTCAGCCCTGGCTGCTTTTAGAGCCTTTTTATAACGTGACATACTGTCTTTCCACGCGATTCTAAAGACCTCTAAATTAGTTTGTTTCCATTTACGCTCTAAGTTACGAGTTTCTCTCTTGATAACATGCGTAGCACTATTGTACCATGGTGCTTTAGTTTTCTCTCTAACCTTTTTTAATCTAATTGGTGCAACAATATCTAATGTACTAGAGAAAATGGTGCTCAAACTGCTAGTCATTTCCTCTAGTTCATCTGTTTGTTTGGGTTCACTGAGCAGCTGAGATAGATCAGGTAAGCTATTTGTGAATCTATCTATAGTGGTTGGAAGGATTGTTCTGCCTGGTCGATAACGTGACGCAACATGACAAATTTCAGCAGTACGTAATATGCACGTTACCATACAATGATCCGTGAGATCGTCACTTTGCGGCATAATATCTATATCGGTTGGATTGGTTCCATATGATATAATTAAATCTAGTGTATGATTTAGACGATGAGTGGGACCACTGACGTTTTGCTTGACCCCAAAGGAGTTTATTAAATCTGTAAACGCAGTCCCTAACGCATCATTTGTGTTATCTACGTGTATGTTAAAATCTCCAACAATTATTGCTTTATCGGCGTTGACCAATAGATCTGAGAGAAAGTCTGTAAACTCTTTTAGGAAATCAGCATAGGGCCCTGGAGGTCTATATACGGTCGCCAAGGCTAGAGATAATAGGGATTTCTTTCTTACATCTAAGAGCGTAACATTTAGCACAAGTACTTCGAACGAATTAAACCTGTGACCTGTTTTCTGAGTAACATTAAGGATATCTCTATAGATTGTTGCAACACCGCCGCCACGACCGATCGGACGGGGCTCATGCTTATAACAGTATCCTGGTGGAGTGGACTCATTTAGACCGAAATAATCATTTGGTTTAAGCCAGGTTTCAGTAAGGCACAGAACATCGAAATTATTATCTGTGACCATTTCATTTACAATAACCGCCTTAGGTGTGAGCGATCTAATGTTTAGAAGACCTAGTTTAAGAAATTATTTTTGTTCACTGATATTTAGATTTTCTGGTTTAATTACAATAAGATTTTTCCTAGATCCTACACTAGATTTATTGTTTGGCCTCACTAGACGAGGAATAGACACAGTTTCTATATCATGTTCTACACTACTTGTATCAATTAAGTTGGGACAGCATAGATTGTGATTTGGACTTTGACTTACTAGTCAGATGGTGTGTAACGTCTTGGAGATGTTGTCCGACAGCACAGCCGCTCCGATTCTGCTGGGGTGCAGGCCATCAGCACGGTAGAGCCTAGGTCGCTCCCAGAACAGATTCCAATTATTTACAAAGAGCAGTTTCTGTTCATTACACCATGACATTAACCATTCATTTAGAGCAAATAGTCTACTGAACCTTTCTTGTCCTAGTCGGTACGTGGGAAGCGGTCCAGACACGATGATCGTTGCCTCAGGCGCTGTGCTGCGTACCGTCTCGATCAGGCTCCTGTAGTCCTTCTTCAGAACCTCCGTCTGCCGCAGCCGGATGTCGTTTGTTCCCGCATGCAGCACCACAGCTCCGACGCGCTCGTCACCGTTCAGGATCTCGGGAACATGTGCAGCGACATCTAGAACACGAGCACCAGGAAAGCAGTGAGTGCGCACATTACCCTTACCTGAGGTAGCGCGGACATGACGGACGATGGAAGTGCCGATGATCACGGCGTCGTCACGTTCCGACTCGCGAAGAGGGGAGAAGCGGTTCCGGGTGGAGATCTCGAAGACCGGGAGGGGTGGAGAGGTTCTTGGTCTGGTCCTGGCTCGTGTCTTCCGCTGAGGGATCACCCAGGGTCCATGGCTTTGTGTCGGTGCCGGAGTGAATGAAGCCAGAGATGATCGCGTCCTCCTGGGCAGAGAAACGCACGGAGTAGACGAAGTCGGAGTCAAAAAGTTACTAACCACTGACTTGTGAGCATCGGCGCGTGATGTTTCAAGCACTGATCGCCGACCTCGCAGCTCGGCTTGCCTCTCTAGCAGACCACGGATCTGCTTCTCCACGGACTCCAGCTCCAACAGCACCGAATGCAGCTCGAATGTGTCCTCACCTGCACTCAGAGGTAACGTTAGACACACATCCGATATATTCGCCATTATAACAGATGAACAGTAAATTAGTAGTGATACTACCAATATCACTACTAATTTAGGACTGGAATGCTGGATATAACCCGTATCCTTTCAGTGAAACGGGTGTAAAATCAGACGGTCGATAGGCGCGAGGCCACGCGTGAAATGCTAGCGGGCTAAAAGGCTAGTAGCTGGGATTCGCAAAGTTGGATCTAAATAGCGATATCAAAGCAATCCGATTGTTTTTTATAGGGAATAGTATCGAGGATAAGTTCACACGATATAAAAATAGAAAGTACTTGTTTATAAATGAGTGGTAAAGAAGAAAATCAAGGATTAATGAATCAATTCGACGGAGCAATGGCGCCATATTCCCTATATATAATTTGAGCTAATTCAATGTAAGACTCATTGTCGCTACATATGTGTATTTTACTTATTTTTCAGCATGTACTGCCATGTAGAACAACATTCGCCAAAGAACTGGATAGGACTTATACTGCCATGGAAAAAGAGCTAAAGAAAACAATTGATGAGCAGCAGTACATGTCAACAACTGCAGACATATGGACTGCCTACAACAGGAGGTTTTTGGGGGTGACGGTCCATTGGATCGATTCAGAGACGTTGCAACGGAAGAAGGCTGCGATCGCTTGTCGTAGGTTCAGAGGTAGACACACTTATGACGCTATTGCATCTGAACTTGAGGATATTTTTTCCCAGTATGGATTAACCACTGAAAAAGTGACTGCATGTGTGACAGACAATGGCAGTAACGTTGTTAAAGCTTTTAAGGAATACCAGCAAGTCGAAACTGAGGAGGACAAAGAAGAGGAGGTGGAGGAAGATGATGATGGGAAAGTGGCCTTCACCGACCTCCAAAGCGTTCTCACAGGAGGAGACGATGAGGATGCACAGCAAGGACTGTGTGTGCTGCAGCTCACACGCTCAACCTCATTGCCAACAATGAGATTCATAAATGGTTGGCATCAAACCCAGAATCCAGGGCTGTTTACCGCAGTTCCACAGCTAAGTGTTCAGCACTATGGACCAAAGCTAGCCGGTCCACAGTTGCATCTGAGTGCCTAGAAGAGATCAGTGAAAGGAAGTTGATTGTGCCCTCAGTAACCCGGTGGAACTCATTTTATGACACCTATGTTCTGATCATAGAAATGCCACTAACTGACATTAACAATCTATGCACACAGATTCAGATTAAATGTATGAATGACAGGGAATACCAGTTTCTGAAGGAATACTGCTCCATTATGAAGCCTTTCTGTGTTGCACTGGACATCCTACAGGGTGAGGAAACTTGTTTTTATAGGACATTTCAACCAACACTTGAAATTCTAATGGCCAAAACTTTAGCAATGCAAAAAGGCCTTTCACAGATGATCACTGGGTTGCCTGAAATAATTGTGGGAGCAATTAAAACTCGCTTTGCCACAACAGTTGACTCCAAGAATGCCCTACTGGCTGCCGTCTCGCTGCCCAAATTTAAACTTCGCTGAGTAAAAGAGGAAACCAGAAGAGATCACATCAAGTACCTTCACACCACTGAGTGCCGCACCCTAACAGTTGAAGAGCCTGCCACCCCAATGAGTGATGCTCCTCAACCTGCTGCAGTCACCTCCCGTGAGGATGACTTCTTTTCATTTGATGAAAAGCCCAATGCCATGGCTGATGCACTTATGTCAGTGGAAACAGAGGTAACATCTTATTTCACTTCTGATCCGGTGATAGAAAGCCTGCATCAGTTTCCAAGAATTAAAGGGTAACTAAACCCCTGGTCAGAGCCTGACTCCACCCACTGGCAATATTTGAAAAATGCTGGAAAAGTGGGCAGAGCCCAGCGGAGGGGGGCGTGCTCCTGAGACGCATCTGTCTGTATGGAACTTGCCTACCTCACCAACAACCCCTTACGTCACGAACCACCCCAAACATCCAATAGGAAAATTCAACTGCAGTAGCCACCGTTCAACCTGAAGAGGGCAGCACTCAGACGTTTTTACACCATATATTGTAGAATTAAAACACTTTATACACAAATGTCAAAAAAGTTACTCGAATCAATGAACAGTACTAATAAAGCCCCATTCTTACAGATCATTAACTAAAAAAAGTTGGTTTAGGGTTTAGTTACCCTTTAAACAAATTGCACTACGCTATAATGCACCAACACCATCCAGTGCACCAGTAGAAAGACGTTTCAGTCTTGGGAGTCTGGTACTCACCCCAAAACGCAACCGTCTTGGTGATGAACGCTTTCAGCGCCTTATTCTGATGCGCTACAACAGATATTTCAGTCAAGTGGGTATAATGGAATAGGCTAGCCCCCACCATACCTGGAAGCACAGCTTCAATTTCCCTTTACTTTCATTGTTTCAATGTGTTTAGCTTCACGCTACCTCTGTTTTATGTTAGGCAGGAAAGAGAACTTTTTGAATCCAATTTTCCTGTTGGAAATGTCTGACCATTACTGAAGTTTCTGATTTTGAACCATATTTGCTGTCAGGCCTTGTGGCCCTTATTACTGAACTTTTTTGAGTTTGACTTTAATGACTGAGCCATATTTCCTGTTAGGCCTGTAGGCCCAAGCACTTTAATTTCATTTTTGTATTCTCGAAAAGTGTCTAGTCCTATAGTTTCATAGAGCCAATTGCAAACTGTCTGGTCATTTTAGCAAGTGGATCTATTTTAATCTGCCTCTATTTGGTAGCCTGTTTTGTTTTAGTCTTTTTAGAGGCATAGGCCTAAGGGTCTTTATTTTTGTTCTGTGTTATCTTACTAAGCAGTTAGGCTATGTTTAGCCTATATGTTAATTTCTATGGACTAAAATGACAGGCTGAGGATTGGTCCTCCAATTGCACTTTATACTTCCTGAGAAAGCATAAGCTATGTTCATCATGTGCACTTTGTTCATGACAGTTTTGTGTTGTGAACCTCTTGAATTCAAAGAGAATAAAGAACAAAATCTTGTAGTAAGTGAATGTTGTATGGGATAAAAAAAAAAAAAATTTCTATCTTCCCACTCTAGTTTCAGTAAGTTCAATATATGTCCAGAATTAACGGACCAGAGGCTGGAAACTCATTTTCATAATTTATTCACAAATAAAAAATAAAAAATAGAAATAAACACTATAAAACTGGGCAAGATACAGACCCACTTAGATCCACAATAACCCACTCTTAAGTTACCATTCACTGTAATAGTCACAGATACTACTGTATAAGAAAATCAACAATATACACACTTCATGGCTTATACTGTTAAGACCCACTGAACTCCACACTTAATACCAATAAACGTCTATTAAAAGACCACAACATGCATAAACCTAGTTAATAATGATTAAAAAGCTACATTAATAGCTCCACACTGCAATCAACACACTAAGGTGGGTCAGACAGGTATAAAGGTCACCACCATCTGACTAACTACAGTATAATTGTACAAAAGTGAGTAATATTGCACGTTGCCCTAGCCCAAAATGGTACAAATAAAAATAAATAAATAAAAGAAAATAAACCAATTAGGCCCAAGATATTACAAGGTGAAAGAAAAACAGTGACAGACAATCACACTGACAGTCTCCTACAAGGAAAAACAATTATAAGACCGAATTCCCACATTTTGCCATATACACTCACCTAAAGGATTATTAGGAACACCTGTTCAATTTCTCACTAATGCAATTTATCTAATCAACCAATCACATGGCAGTTGCTTCAATGCATTTAGGGGTGTGGTCCTGGTCAAGACAATCTCCTGAACTCCAAACTGAATGTCAGAATGGAAAGAAAGTGATTTAAGCATTTTGAGCGTGGCATGGTTGTTGGTGCCAGACGGGCCGGTCTGAGTATTTCACAATCTGCTCAGTTACTGGAATTTTCACGCACAACCATTTCTAGGGTTTACAAAGAATGGTGTGCAAAAGGGAAAAACATCCAGTATGCGGCAGTCCTGTGGGCGAAAATGCCTTGTTGATGCTAGAGGTCAGAGGAGAATGGGCCGACTGATTCAAGCTGATAGAATAGCAACTTTGACTGAAATAACCACTCGTTACAACCGAGGTATGCAGCAAAGCATTTGTGAAGCCACAACACGCACAACCTTGAGGCGGATGGGCTACAACAGCAGAAGACCCCACCGGGTACCACTCATCTCCACTACAAATAGGAAAAAGAGGCTACAATTTGCAAGAGCTCACCAAAATTGGACAGTTGAAGACTGGAAAAATGTTGCCTGGTCTGATGAGTCTCGATTTCTGTTGAGACATTCAGATGGTAGAGTCAGAATTTGGCGTAAACAGAATGAGAACAGGGATCCATCATGCCTTGTTACCACTGTGCAGGCTGGTGGTGGTGGTGTAATGGTGTGGGGGATGTTTTCTTGGCACACTTTAGGCCCATTAGTGCCAATTGGGCATCGTTTAAATGCCACGGCCTACCTGAGCATTGTTTCTGACCATGTCCATCCCTTCATGGCCACCATGTACCCATCCTCTGATGGCTACTTCCAGCAGGATAATGCACCATGTCACAAAGCTCGAATCATTTCAAATTGGTTTCTTGAACATGACAATGAGTTCACTGTCCTAAAATGGCTCCCACAGTCACCAGATCTCAACCCCCAATAGAGCATCTTTGGGATGTGGTGGAACAGGAGCTTCGTGCCCTGGATGTGCATCCCACAAATCTCCATCAACTGCAAGATGCTATCCTTTCAATATGGGCCAACATTTCTAAAGAATGCTTTCAGCACCTTGTTGAATCAATGCCACGTAGAATTAAGGCAGTTCTGAAGGCGAAAGGGGGTCAAACACAGTATTAGTATGGTGTTCCTAATAATCCTTTAGGTGAGTGTCCATACATATGTACACATATATATATAACTACCAAACATGTTCTACACATCATTGTACCTTTTATTACGTCTGTTGCACCCAGCCTATAATGCGTGCACGCCGTGCGGGCAACACTAAGAGCAACAAGAGAAAATAATTGTCACTCACTTTGTATTATTGTCATTCTAATGAAAGTATATTTAATTTATATATACACTTACAAGCCAATCTGTCCGTTTTCTCATTAACCGGCGGTGTAAGCCACCTACTGCTGCAATCATCCGTCTGAGCTCGCGCTCAATGTTTGGCGTCCCACTGGTCTATATCGCACGTGCTGCTGCCCCTGTCCTGTGATCCAACTATAGTGTGAGCCGGCAAAGAGCGAGTGAAAGTTACCTGTGCCCCTAAATAGCCTTCCCCGCTACGGAACTAAGAGCGACTGGAAGTTACCTGTGCCCCCTAAATATCCTTCCCTGCTACACTTCCATATTCTGTAAAATAACACAAAAATGACCCCATTACAATCTTGTCATGGCATTAGAGTTTACATACAGTTCTGTTGTGTCTAATATGAATAGACCCAAGCTATTCACGGATATTGCCAGATAATCACTTTACCTCTACTATACTTTTAACAGACTTGGATCATTTGTGATTTTGTCTGTCATCCTTTCTTGTCTTGATCCTTCACTTTGCCAATTATATGCTATATTGATAGTAGCCTGGATAGCCCACAGTCATTTTGGAACAACATAATGCCTTCTACTGGATGTAAAATGCTCTGTATTACATTTTGTCATTTTAGAATTTGAAGGTCTACCTTGTAGTTATTTTGGTGAAAGTAACTCAAAAGTAGTACAGGAGTAATGTAACGCATTACAATTCTGAGACAGTAATATTGTAAAGTAAAGAATTACTTTTAAATAACAGTAACAAGTAATCTATAATGTATTACAGTTTGGAAGTAACTTGCACAACACTGTTCCTGATATCGCGTTACATAATCCACCAGAACTAATGCAAAGCGAAGTCCCCGTGCGGATCGTTCTAATGGCCCGATGAGGTCCATACCAATTCGTTTGAAGGGGATCTGCAGAAGTGGGAGAGGGTGCAATGGCGCTTTTGGGGCGGCTGCTGGATTTACCAACTGACATTCACGACACAACGCGCACCATCTGTGTACGTTCTCGTGAATGCCCGTCCAGAAAACTTGTAGCAGGTCATTATACGATTTAACGTGGCTGCCATTCCTAAATGCCCGGCCATGGGATTACAATGAGCCGCCTGGAAAAGGTTCATTCCCATCGCTCGGGAAAAGCATCCCGAGCGATTGGATAATGTCCGCAAACGGCATTCCTGACGGGGTCGTCATGCTTTTCAATAACTCTTTGACAGCAGTTCCTTTGGTTTTTACCAGACAGCCACGGGCACACGATTCCACAGCCACTCTCTCTCTCTCCGCTTCCCGCTTTTAGGTGGCTTTTATCCGCTTCCCCACGGCAATTACTGCAACGAGAATCAGGTGTACGCCATTTTGCACTTGACCTACTTACATGCCGCTCGTCTCCCAACTCTTCGACTCACTCCTGTCACAGACATCGCTGAACCACGCCCCCCTCGCCACACACCTATTGAAATCGTTGGTGTTCTTATTCTTCTTCCGTTTCTTCTTCCGTATGGAAGTCTATGGCAGCCCATAGAACCGCTTGCGGGAAAGTTATGAAATTTGGCACCCTGATAGAGGACAGTCTGAACAGTCTCCATAGCAAATTTGGAGACTCTAACTCATTACTCTAGTGCCACTAACTGTACAAAGTTTCACTCATGTTAATGCTAATAACTTTTGAACCATAAGGGCTAGAAACAAAATTCAAACTGTCCCACTGTTTCCTTGGCTCAAGGCGATTCGATTGCATCATATGATGTCATTTTCCGTCATGGAAATCTTTCTGCCGTTTTGAATTTTTTTTTAAAACCTACTTTTTTGAACTCGTCCTAGATGGTTGCTCCGATTTTCACGAAAATTTAACCAGATCATCTTCAGACCATGCCGACAAAAATTTATGGAATTCAAGTTGATTCGTCATACCGTTCTTATACCGCACAATTTTTTTTTACTAATTTTATGTAGCGCTTGCAAAAACAGACGTAAGGCTGTATCTCCGCAATGCTTTATCGTATTCAGACCAAACTTGGTACATGTCATCACAAGCATGACTTGAGGCTATATGCTGTGTTTCGGCATAGCGCCAC
>JAVALU010002062.1:0-70000 GCA_030770095.1 Gila robusta | reverse complement strand
GAGTCTCTCAGCGCTCCGTTCATTCATCACTCCAGCCTTATTAATGTCCTCTATGAATGTCAGCACCTCCCTCGTCCGCACGTCCTTCATACTTCCTCAAGGTCTGCGGGAGTTTTAGGGAAGATGGCAGTCTGGAGCTGAAAGTTTTCCAATGGGCCTTTAAAGGGACAGTTCACCCATTAATGAATACTTGGTCATCGCTTCCCTCTTATGTTGTTTCAGTCGTTTATTGTGTTATTTTCAAATACATTTCATGCTGTTCGTTCCTACAAAAAGCTTCTTAATTTGCTTCTATGGTTCCATATAGAACCTTTAACATCCATGGAACCTTTCCATTCCACAAAAGAATATTTATATTAGTAAAATGTTCTTGACCAAAAAAAAAAAAGGTTATTTTAAGAACTGATCACTGAAAGGTTCTTTGAGGAACCAAAATGGTTATTCTATGGCATCGCTGAAAAAAACAACTTTATTTTTAAGTGTATAGAACAACATGGCCCCAATAAAAACAAATTAAGGACCCAAATTTAGAGACTAAAGCTCTAAAATCATTTTTTTTAGCATTTTGTTTTAAATCATTCTCCACACTCTTAAAAATAAGGGTACCAAAAATGCCAGTGAAGAACCATTTTCAGAACTGTTCTTAAAAGTGTAAAGAACATTTAAATATTCTAAAGAAATTATTTTTTCACTATAAAGAACCATTTGTGCAATGTAAAAGTTCCATGGATGCTAAAAGTTCTCTATGGAACCATTAATGCAAGAACCTTTTTTAATTTTTATAAGTGCATATTCGAACTGGTGGGTCGCATTTGTTTACGACACGAGAGAAACTGAAACTGAATCTGAACATGAAT
Organism: Gila robusta; assembly: GCA_030770095.1. Lineage (NCBI taxonomy): Eukaryota > Metazoa > Chordata > Actinopteri > Cypriniformes > Leuciscidae > Gila > Gila robusta. Next base: position 69,143 of record JAVALU010002062.1, on the reverse strand, counting down.
GAGATTTCAGGGCTTCGGTGGAGGCGAAGATTATCAGTAGCTGGTTTTCTATCCTCATATTTTTATGCAAATGTTGGGATTTCACATAAAAATGGTGCATGGAAAACACTAAGATGTGCATAAAAATGTACGTACATGATTGCTTGCAGTGGATACATTTTTGTTCATTTGTAAGGCATGAAGATAAACTAAGATGGCAATACACTGACATTCCATTTTATAATTTCTTTTTCCACAAATTTCCCTGCAAGTGAGGATTTTGTTTTTCTGAGCACATGGGATGCACACAATGCTTTTTTATTTGCAAATTGTTTTAATATTTAATTTTATTATTTTGCATTGTTTTTTTTTTTATTTATATTTTATTCTCCAATTTTTTAACATGAACTAATTTTGCAACTTTAATGGAAACATAAAAATGTCATAAATGTTGGTCTCCTCAGAAATCTATATGGTTTCTGAAGATTTAATAGTGCTGCGTGAACATCTTTCTAAACTTCTCTTTTATTCCACAGAAGAATGTAAGTCAAATGGGTTGGAACGACACAAGAGAGAGTAAATGATGACAGAAGTTTCATTTTGGGGTAAATTATCCCTGTAATGTCACCTTGGAAAACTTTTCTCTGCTTTCAGTTTGAGATTTCAGCCCCCCGGTAAGTCTTCACAGAAAAAAATCATGCTGACCTGATTTGAAAATTACCTGAAATTGTCTGGACATGAGTTGTTTTTTGTCATGCAATAGAGGATTGTTGCTGGAAAGATCTGGAGCAGGTCCGCTGTGACATAATTACTCAAGGAGCATTTGGTCTAACCTTCACAAACGGCGCCGTTCATCCATTCAGAGCCTGGCGTTCGGGTGAGAAATGTAGCATGGACCAGGGTTCAGTGCGGGACCTCATGAGGCGATGAAGCAATACGTTTCCATCTTTCTGAAGGTCACCTGACCTACATGTGTTGCAGGAAGTCAGAAACATTTTTTCTATCTGCCTGTTTGTACAGCTTTATCAGTGTCACTCCTTAAGTAAATGCACATATCCTGTTCCTAATAACAAATATTCAGACATTATCTGGGATGTGTTGTAAGGCTTATCCATGGCATGAAATTAAAAACTGACTTTACTTACTTTACTAAGATATGTTCGTGGTGTTTCTGAGCATCTTTTTTTCAGCTACTCTGTCTCTAAATAGCTTTTTTTTTTTTCAATGATTTTGGTTTGAATCGTTGTACAACACGTGCGAATGACGTTTCATGTTGTCTTCAAGCTTCTGACTCACACTCACACGTCGGTTCACATGAGTCCTGCAGATGCAGCTGACCTAGAAAGACAGTAAAAACACAGGAGGAAAAAAGACAAAGGGTCACTCAGTCAGTTCAGTTGCTTTATCTTCAGCCCGACACCATGTTGAAAGTCATAAGACCATATCATTTACTTGAACCAATACATAAATATACAATAATATACAAGCTAAATCTTCCACCCACTTAGACTGACTGATTGACATGTAAAGTGACTTAATGCTTTTTTCCAGTCCTCTAGAAATCGTAATTACAACATGATGTGTGTTCAAATGATTTTTGCATGCTTTTACTCGATTATGTACTTCTCAAGGCATGCAGTAAACATTTTAGCTCTAATGCAGCATCATGAAGAGCAAAGGATGTGCATTAGTTGAGTAATTGATGTTTCCTCTGTATTTTGTCATTCTTGGTGTCACAGAGAATGATGGGAAATGTAGTCTGATGTAGTCTGTCTCCTCATTAATCAGCTAAATTAGTGTTTTCTGGCAACATTACACAAAATGTGTACTGCCAACATTCTTTTATGATCAATATCAATTTTCTTTCATCATAAATCTGTAATTGACATGCCTCTGACGATCATTCCATGTGATTTGAATGCAGCATTACTACAATTTTTGTTACGTGATGTTTTGAAGTATTGGCCCTGTCTGCAGATTATATTATGTTTATGTTGTAGTACGGTTTCCACACAAATATGAAAGAGAACATTGATAATAATCAGAAATGTTTCTTAAGCAGCAAATCAGCATATTAGAATGATTTCTGAAGGATCATGTGACACTGAAGTCTGGGGTAATGATGCTGAACATGTTCCTAATATTTTGATACAAAAATGTTTCGATTAAAATAGTTATGAATATATGAATGTGAACTATCTGAAGGTATGCCATCTAAGGATGAGACTATATTAACCACAATTCAAAGGTAGATATTAAGTTTGATATTGAGCTGAATGAAACCTTTTTTTTTTCCTTGAAATTTTGAAGAGTAAATGTTGGATTTTAAAAGAGCCGCTGCTCACGGATGATTGCCTTCTCACCTCTGTCATATTATGGCAGTGTGAATCCGCCATTGATAAGGAAGCTTTACTGACAGAGAGATTGACAGTCTGTCATGCTCATTGCACATTGGGAAAAGGCGGTTTAACCCACTACTAAAAGGGGTCAGCGCTGGATTTATCCCAGGTGCTCATGCGTTTCTTTAAATGCTAACAAATGCAAATAGCCTCACTGTTATATCTCAATTATGCCAAATTATTTCAATCCAACAATACTTTAGATCCGTAATGTGTGCCGGGGATGACGGATGCCAGCTGTTCTTCAAACTCGGACAAAGCCTGTTTGGTACTGAAGTATTGATGGTTTCTCTATGCAATAGTGCTTCAGCTTACCCAGGGGACAGGGACAGATAATGGAAGTTCAGAGCCGAAATGCTTAAGGGTTTGCTGGGAACGCCATGTGCCTTTTCCCTCTGGATCCACCTCAAGAGAACCTGAAGAAGCCATTCAAACGGCACTGAATAGGCATACAATAAATTGATTTTTTTTTTTTTTTAAATGCTTTGATGTGACGACTAAATGTGCTTAGTTTTTCTGTTCAGCAAGCTAACTTCATATTTATAAACTTCACATTATGATTTTTATTAGTGGTGTTTGCTCAAGTATCACTATTGCTATTGCTCATGCTCTGTGATTTAGTAGTATCAATATAAAGTATTAAATTCAATATCAAGTATTAAAGAGGCTATATGTAGATTTAAGAAACCCTTGTTATTAGTGACACCGGTGGCCATTCAGTGAACTGCAGCCAGCGATTTACTGATCGTGTTCGCACTCGTGCACATGTGACATAAAAGAGACTGAACGTGATTCAATGCATCGATATACTCACAGCGAAATTGTCTTTTGTTCTTCGCTTGGAAGTAAAAATAAGTTGGAAATACCTTTGCAGCAATATACTGTTAACGAACATCCTGTCGCTGTCCATTTCATTACATTACTTTTGCGTTACTTTTTCTTACCTGGGCTGGGCTTGTTTTTTAACAGCAACAATAGCAACAAAAAAAGGTTATATTTTTGGCAAATGTAAAGGGACGGCCCTTTCAAAAGTGAAACGAATAAGCTGAAGGAAATGCAAATTCACGGCTGTACAGTAGAGGGCGCAGCTCAAACTAACCTTTCAGATGTGCAGCCATTCTGGATCACAGAAGAAAAAGTTCAAGGCTACGTCCAAAATCTCAATACTCTCTTGAGTTGGTACTTATTTTGAAAAAGTAATTACTTCAAGACTGCAAAAAAAAAAAAGAATGTTCTATATAGTATGAATGTGTGTAGGAATGTAATCCGGATGTACTACATTCGCTATGTCATTATTTTGTGACCTAAAAGCGTCAGTTGCGTCGCTTCACTGCCATTCATAAATCCTCTCCCATGGCCTCATGGGATAGTAAAATGTCCATCATGCACACTTCAGAATCTCACCGGAAGAAGCCGGTCATCCGGGTACTTTTTGCCTACTCTTTTATGAGTACTATGAGTACTATGAATTCGGACATACTTCTTTTGTCACATACTGTTTTTCGACTACTATATAGTAGGGAAGTATGCGAATTCGGATGCAGCCCATTCTTAAGCAAAAAAAAAAAAAAAAAAAAGTTGCGTGTTCGTATGCTTGAATTGGATCCTCAAAGTTCAGCAGCAATGACATTGGTTAATAAAGTGAGATTAAATACATAATTTATTTAATTATCGCAGGTTTGAGTTTACATTTCGCATTTGGCAGACATTTTTATCCAAAGCGACTTACATTGCATTCAAGCTATACTTTTTTTTCAATTCATGCATTCCCTGGGAATCGAAACCATTACCTTTACTGCAAAAATTATTTTCTTCCTCAGTATTTTTGTCCTGTTTTCCAGTAAAATCCTGAGCTATAATTAGTCCAGCCAAATCGACCAGCAAAACAAACAAAAACGTCCTTAGTGCACTTTTAATGACATGAAAACGACAAGCATGTACATATACAGATGTATTTTATGGAAAATAGAAGGTTATGCAAATGAAAAGCCATCCAAATAGTTAATTAGGCTCAGATCTAGGTCAACTCTCTAGGCATGACGCGTCTGCACTCATTGTGCTTGAAAAGAAACTTGCTGGATGTTTAAGACAATGATTTTATAGGACACATTTATACTGGTAACTTTTCATAACCCTCAAAGATTTTGCAATAAATTTGCATAGAGGAAATAATACATTAATAACTTAAGACTAAATTATTAATAATTTAGGTGTTCATAATACCTCACTATCACGTAACCTCATAAGTGATTGATCTGGAACTTTCCACATATAAGCAGCAACTCTGTAAGTCGGCATGAAACTGAAGTTGCAATAGTCTTTTCTTCTCTATTTTGTATATCCGAGTGAAACAGCGTCTCGAACAAGAACAAATGTAGGGCGGGGCTTGTGGAATTGATTAGATGGTTGTATTTTGCTATTGGTGGATCTCATGTGAGTGACAGGTTGCCCCGCCCGCATCATCAGAGAAAAGATGCTTAAAGAGGGAGGGGAAGTTATTTTAATTGAAGATTACGAGGCACAAGAATAAAAAAAGAAATGATGTGCACGGATAAAACATTTATAATAAATCCTGCAATATTCCATATATTTTTTTTTTGTTGGTCAAATTGTCAATTTTGATTTCATGGTGACGTCAATCCGCTCAAACGCGATGTACTAACAATGGATTCCAGCAGTTTTCCCCGTTAGCATATGAATGAAATGTACAGCATATGTATTTAATTTGCATTTCTCTCTATGCTGTTTTCACAGAGCTTTTTACAATACATTCAGGGATTGCTACCTTCAGATTTTGGCCAAAACAAGGTATCTTAGAAGGTAGTAAAATATAGTTTGCCTGCGATGACATGCTATGTAGGTAGAGCTTGGAATACAATCCTGTGGATGTCAATGTCACTATTCATAGTTTTCATATGACACAAAAACCCTTATAGTGCCCATCTGGGGGGCAAAACAAGCTTTCTTCCGCTGGCCAGCAGTTATTTTTACTAGGTTTGTGCTAAGGAGCTACTAATGTACTCAACCAGTGATATTCAAAGATCTTATTCAGTATACATCTTAGTAATGATGCATACTATACAGATGCGCGTTTCGTGCTATGAATTAGACAGACGTCAGTCACCGAGCAGCACAAACGAAACAGCAGCTGCCTTTTACAGTTCCTCCTGAACCAAAACAACGTGCTTATGCTGCGTTCACAACATTACTACCGTAATTTGAAGACGGAAACCTGTGATGTTATACTCTGAGCGATTTGTGACACAAATTTATGCGTTTCAATGTCAACACTATCAACGGCGAAATAAATCTGCAGCAGTCAGGTGGTACAGGTTAGTGCTCCTCAAGTTGTTTGTATGTTTAACGCCGTCTCTCGTGACACTTTTGTTTGCTCCCTGCTGTGTGCGTTCATGTGTTTTGAAGGAGGCGTGGCTTTGGAGACTGAAGGGAGGGGGGATCTCATGCTTTCAAAGCTAACTTGCTATTGCTAGCCTCTCTGAAAATTGCCTACCCTACCTTTAAGCCTTTTTCCATAGAAAACTATTATAAAGAACAGTGAATACTAATTGCATTAAATTTGTTAATAAAACATACTATGTACAGACAAGCATAGAAATTAATTTAAAGAAAACACATTTTCTTTTGTGCAATTTAACACATTCATATGCAGCGAACAGGGCTAACGTTCTGGCAAGGTTCTCTCAATGTTATGAACAAACGTTGTCCAGTAACATTGATACAATGTTTCGTTCAAAGTTATCTGGTCTTTAATAATGTTCTCAAAACATTAGAACAAAAACATTATTTATTCACTGTTCATGGAATGTTTTTCTTTTTCTGAAGCGGGTTAGTTTAACGTTCATCTAACATTTTTTAAATGTTACTACTTGTTTCACACGCTTAAAAAAGTAACGTTCCCATAATGTTTGAAGAATGTTTTTAAACCATTAAAAAACTGGGCATTTTGAATGTTCAGAGAACATGATGAAACTTAATGAATACATCAGCAAAACGTTCTTAGAACATTGTTTTTATTAGCAGAGCTCATTTGCTTGCCTGTACTGTATGTAATATGATAGTATATCGAGTACATCAGGGCATGTTAAATGTTTTAGAATATCCTGCTGTTTTATGTGAGTGAAATACTGTGGCTGGTGCTGTATATGGATCGCAGTGCAAGTGTCCCAGACTTGCAGTTTGTTCACAAATCTTTGTTTTTCTTCCTTTGAAAGTTGATCTAAATATTCGTGGCTTGAGATTGACGGGCCTGTGCTGCAGTTCTACAGATATTTTGCCCTCCAGGGCTCTGTCACATAACTGAAACTATGAATAGCAATAGTTGCAGCGGTTGAATTTTGTGCACAGGCAAATTTGGATATTGTGTGTAATTCATAAATATCAATTCAGAGTAGTTTGGTAGTATGCTATTCCGAACATTCTTGTTTGCATTAAAGCCTTGAGTAAATGAATGTGTGTATGTGGATGTGTGTCTGCTGTAATAAAGGTTAATAAGGACATCTTTTCACTGCCACACAGACAGAGCTGCCAGTCCGGTGTGAAACGCGACTCCAACAGGTTTCCGCCACATGCCGAGGTAGAATATTAATTGCATACTTGGTATGCTGTTGTCATATGGTTTTTATTAGTATTCTATCAAGCCAATGAGGCGAGACCACCAGATGTAGCTCAAACGTCTCTCACTGGGGGAGTTCTGCAATGTGTGTAGTGTGTAGTGTCAGATCAGCAGTGTCTTCTGTTCATACTGTAAGTGAGATGATGAACACGTATAGGTTTATAAACTGAGTCTGTGTGGAAGATATGAGTGAGCTTAATAAGGACAGAGATGCTGGTTAAAAACTTCTCATGATGCTTTACATGTTCAGACACATGAAATAAAGTCTCAAACTCAACACGAAACACCTTTTGGAACCAAATTTACAGTAAAAATTTTGATTTCAAAACTGGAGATATACAGTATGTTAAAATTTAATTATAATATATTAATCATATAACAATGTGAACAATAAGTATATAATAACAACAAGATTAGCATGTGAAACATTATAATAATAATTATGTATAGTATAATGTGATATATATATATATATATATTATATAATTTTATTTATTAATGATCTGTATTTATTACATTCCTATCTAAGTTATAATAATAATTTTATATATATATATATATATATATATATATATATATATATATATATATATATTTATATATTATATTGTTGATTTTGGTTTTGGTATTTGATTTAATTTTGCGTTAATGAACATAATGCGATGACGTTATGGTAATGTTATTGGTACAAGAAAGTGCGGGTACATTGATTTACGACGCACAGATGAAGGCTGACTTCTGAAACGTTTGTTTGTTCACCTAATAGAAAGTGACCTGTATCATTTGTATGTGGACCATCGTCCATCGTCGTGAGATTTATATTAATACAGTCTGCCCAATATTTGAAGTTTTCCCAGAGGCATCAGACTGTACAACCCTTTCTAGTGCCAACTGGTACTTTCATTTCCAAGTCCGAATCTGGGAAATATTTATATGCTAATGATGACCGAGACAGAGAGGGAACATCTTAAAAGGGGATACAGTGAGTCATGACACTGAACATGCTCAATAAATCAAGACGACAGTGTGTGTGTGTGTGTGTGTGTGTGTGCGTGTGTGTTGTGGTGTGTGTGTGTGCAGACCATCTATTAGTTGGAAACAGAAGCAGTGCGAGAGATTGTGAGCGTGTGTGGTGGTGTGTGTGTGTGGTGTGTGTTCCGCTCTCCTCTCGTCAGCTGAGGTCAGTGCTCTTGACCTGCTTAAATGCCACAGTCACTGAGCGCTTTATCTGCTCCACGCAAATCATCAGTCTCCTCATCTGTATTCAACACACACACACACACACACACACACACACACGTTTGTTTCACTACAGGACATAGCATATACTTCCACTTATTTTATATCAGGTTCATAATATTTTCAACGGCCTAACCCGACCCCTGCACCTAAACCTACCATCACAGAAACATGAGCAAAACACTAGATTTAAAGAAAAACATGGTTTGGCCGATTTATTGCCCTTTTTAACTAGAGAGGACTAATAAAACTAGTCGGTCTTAATATTTAACTATACAAGTGAGGACATTTGGCTCTCACAAGTATAGTCAAACCTGCACACACACACACACACACACACACACAAAAAGTATGTTCACATGAAACGGGTTATGCAATAAGGAAATTGTTTAGGCCAGGACTGATGATTCTTTCTCTGAAGTGTTTTTATTTTTTTTGCTTCCTGGGAAACTAAAGGATTTTGTTGCCATACATTTTTTTTTTTAATCGATTGACTCCGATAAAATCAGTCAGATGGCCCTTGTTTTTTTTTATGTGCAATAATTCTGTTATATTTAAGCTGGATATTCATTGTCAATCCCCAAGTACTTGGATCACTAGAGATTTGTGGTTTGTTGAAATTGAAATCCAGTATTACGGTAAGACTTTGAAATGCAACTTTGAATTCGCATTTTAGCACTTACAGTTCCATCGTCCTGAAGTCAGTGGGTTTTTTGATTGGGTTTTTGGTTAAATGCCTGAATTAAGGTTTGTGGTGAACACAAGCTCAAGACTTTTTTACGTTTTATTCTATGACATGAAATCAGTAATAACCCTTGTGATTTTTTAAAGCTTTTGTTTGTCTTGTAAAGGTGGGCTAAATGAGACTACAGAGGTTGTCAAACATTAAACATCATCAGTCGAACAGATAAACTCATCTATTCACCTGTCGCATTCACAGCCTCGTTGTGTTTATAATAGCACTCTTGCAAATTATAATAACTCAAACTTTCACGGAAAATGTTTTTAAGTAAAGACTGAAAAAATGGTTGAAGCTTAATGATGGTCATGTCAGTCTTGGGACAGTAGAGACGTTCCTTTATAGCCTAAGTTTAGTTTTTTTAAACTTGTATTTAGGCTTCAATATTAATTAAACTTTTGTTCATTTGTGAAGATTATCATGTTTCAAAATATTCTGCACAAAATTCTTTATTTCTCGTCCACAGAAAGAGTAACAGTTCATGGGTTTGAATGACATAAGGGTGAGTATATATGACAGAATTTGTATTTTTGGGTGAATTATTCATTTATTGTCTGCATGTGCTCCCAGGCCAGCTGCTTTAATAACAGGAATGTCTCTTTCCATTCAGCAGGAGTAGTGTTATAAAGAGTGTGTGTAAAATTGCATGTGATTTAAATGCATTGACTGGATTCCCTGCATATGTATTTATGTAATATCATCAAGCAGCTGTGATTGAGAAGCGAAAGCCATTTCATTCAGCCATGTTTGTGTTTGTGTAATCATTACTTCCTTTTGGAAGCGCACGCCTGATAGACTGATAACGAGGGTCATTATAACTCAGCCGTCGAATTACACAACAACCAATCGAAACGCTGAATGAGGACATGGAATTTAACGCGTTCTCACTATCTCAATTTGTGCGTCCTCTCTCCTGATCTCTCAAGAGAGATTTGTATTAATTTGTGTGTGTGCTTGTGTCTCTCATTTCAGAAAGAAGCCTGGCATTACTGTGAGGTGTCTGACCCTAATGTCATGAATATTCATGAGCTTATACTATCTGTCAGCCGGTGGCCCATCATTGTGTCATCTTTATCAGCGTGTGTCATTTCGCTGGCACTGGCTTGGAGAGTCCTGATTTGTAATTATGTTGTTCGATGCCACAAGGCTTTGGCTGTGAGACGCATGAGGATGGACCCTGGTCACAAGGACACTACGGTATACGAAACCTGCGCTTTTGTTAGACTGGTGTATTCATGAAAATGTTGAACTAGAAGATATTACATAAATTTAAAGGGGTCATATCATGACAAGTTGATTATTTCTTGATCTTGGGAAAGAAAAGAGTAGTTTTAAAACAGTCATTAACATGAGCTCAGGGATGTAATAAAAATGAAAGGGAACATATTAAATAAGCCCTTAAAAACTGTTACATGTACTTATGTGTTTTGTTTCTGTTTTTCCAGTGCCTGTCATTTGACCCAGTTTCTCAGTTTGTTTGATTAGTCATCCCGTTCACCTTTGTTCTCATCTCTACAACCGGTGAAGGTACAACTCTGTGGAAACCCAACTCAGATTATGTAGAAAACACTCATGCTTCCTCCAGTCTTCCAGAGTATGTCGATAAGCTGATAATTCTGGTTATTTTCAAAATGTACACATTTCAACTGTAGCTCTCCTTAAACCTCAGACTGAAATCTATATTGATCTAATGATGTTTTCAGACTGTGGAAAAACTAGTGATCATGTGTTTTCAGTCTCATCTGAAATGAGCAGTGTTGGGAGGAACACATTACAAGTGACATGCATGCATTACAGATTACTGTTTTGATGTAACAAGTAAAGTAATGCATTGCAAGTAACATGCATTACGTAATCAGATTACTGTTTTAATGTAACGAGTAAAGTAATGCATTGCAAGTAATATGCATTACATAATCAGATTACTTTTTTGATGTAACGAGTAATGCATTACAAGTAGCATGCATCACGTAATCGTAATGCTTTACTCGTTACATCAAAAAAGTAATCTAAGTAACATATATTACATAATCAGATTACTTTTTGATAAAACAAGTTAAGTAATGTATTACAATAACATGCATTACGTAATCAGATTACTTTTTTGAAGTAAGGAGTAAAGCATTAAAAGTAACATGCATTACGTAATCAGATTACTTTTTCTGATGTAACAAGTAATGCATTTCAAGTAACATACATTACGTAATCACATTACTTTTTTGATGTAACGGCAAATTACATTCCAATAACACAAATACATTTATTTACAGCCAAAACAGATCTGCAGAAGAAGTATTTTTAAGAGAAACAGTAATCGAATTGTAGCTGAAATATAGCTAGTGATGCATGATGCCCAATGTAGTGGACAGATGATTAATCAAGAATATCCTCCCAATCTAAAATCAATACTTGGAAAATGTAACAATATGACTCAGATGTTACTTGATCTTACAGCTTTTAGTGACCTCTATGCGTGAAATGGTTAATTGCATTTAATTACTATTACTATTATATTCAAATATATTATATTTATCATATTATTAATGGTTGATAATGAAAAGATGAGAGACATAGAGAAACTGAGAAAAATAGAAGATATATTGTATATTTCACTCTCTATGTCTTCTATCTTTTTATGGCTGACCATACAACATGGTACGCACATACACAAGCACTGTCCGTCCATACCGTCAGACATAGATAAATTGCCGCTGTGCCTGAAACAAATTGTCCCAGGTTAAAGAGAAGGCGTTTGTAAGAGCGTGTAGAGAGGTCGTTCTACTCTGCGTCCCTGCAGTATTGCTGACAGTCACTTTACTTCAGCCAGCACATATTTCACATGTCTTCACAAGCTTGGCAAGGATTTCTCATTCAGAGCTCATTACTTCGCCTGACAATTAATTAAAAATATTGGTCTCCGCTTCGTCTGTGGGGATCATGGTAACGCAGGCCTGCTCAAGTGTGGCCTATATGTGGGAACGGTGTCTCAAGTTGTACAGAGGTCTTCAGGATGTTGAAGGTTGGCTTGAAGGGCCAGATTTGCTATGATTCCCAGAATTGGGATAATATTTAGTTGATATTTATTTTATTTCGTAATTACCAATACTACATTTATATGAAGTACATTTACATGAAGGCCCTATGTGGTTTGAGTGATTTCGGAGGGCATTTACACCTGGGGCCAGATTTTTTTCTCGTTAAAGTGCTGATGTGAGTGTAAAGTTCTGCGTGTGATTACTGATGACGACGCACAAATTAAAGAACACAGACGCAGCCGGATCATTTCCATAATGACCAACACAATCTAGCGCAAATTAGAGTCAAATTTTGGGAGGTAAATAATGGTGGAAACACCAGTAAATTGACTAACGCAAACCTTAGTAAATCACCTTACATGATTCATTTAAATACTCTCCTCCCATAACTTTTGCATCTGAAAGGGAAACTTCTATAAATGCATGCAATAAAGTCAGCTGCAAAAATAACCCTGTACACGCCTTTCCAGCGCTAAATTTTCACTGTCTTTAGTAAATCCTGACAGTAGTTTTTTAACGCCGAAAGAGGGTTTGCACTGGCATAAGCTGTTTGTAAATCTGGCCTCTGGTCTTTTCACAATCAGATAGATATCGATCATGAGAAAACGTATGAAGTGACCAGGTGTAAACAGGCCCAATATTTCACACCGCTTACATCTTCAGACTGTGGCAAATGCTTTTGCAGATGTTTGCTAAAATGATTATGCACTTATCATATAAATCAGTGTATGCCATTTGAATCACATGTTTTAATGATGGAAGTAGGCCACAGACTGTGGGAGGGGGTGGACGAGGAGTGTTGCATTAGCTGATGTTCGTGACACACACACAGTTCATGCTCAGACTGTTGGTGGCGATAATTAAATTTCCCAGAATGAGCACTGGCACTATGACACAGGGGTAACACCTAGAATATCCTTCTCTCTCTCCTTCAATCCATCTCTGGAGGAACAGATAGAGACAGGGTGAAACAAATGTGTTTCATCAGGGGAGCGCATGCCACAAAAAACAAAATCCTATTTGTTCCGAGTTGCTCTTTATCGGCACAGAAGCTGAGATATGGGCGGCACTGGAAGGTCGTGAAATGACCTAATGAATCCTGTCCATGAAGGGGAGGTGAGATATGCTTTTAGGCAGATACTGCAGAGAAAGATTTCGTCCAATATTTCTTTTTTTTTCTTTTTTTACATATTTTTTCCCTTCTTCTGTAAATTGTCGTGACTGAAATGATTCCCTGTGAGCTCTTTCGCTCCTCATCTCTCCGTATTAAAATCCATGCGGTTGATTCAATTTTCTCCTGCTAATTTACTGCTGCACAACTTTAATATTCTTTAACCTTTCGTGATTAAAGTTTTCTCGAGGTGGGTGGATGGGGAACAGCTAAATCAAAGATTGTTAATCTTCATTCTTATGCTATTATTTCCTGTCTCACGTAGCGTTGGCGGGTGTTCGGCCGTCACGCTATCACACACCTGATTATTTCACACAAAGCATGTGTTTGACATGCCTGTGATTGACAGCCTGAATGGAGACCTTCAGTGGCTGTGTGCATTGTATTTATCAGCTGAATGTTTTAGGATTATGTTCACAATCTGTGCTTTATTTCTTAGCTGCAAGATTTTGAAACATTTATTTATCTAACTGTAACAAACTCAACGTATGAGGTCACCTTGAAAATACGTTCATAATGTTCTTTTGAGTGCATTTAAATATATCAAGAATTGTTTTATTTTTACATTATGTGGTGAAAAAAATAGCACATCTCTCCTCAATAAACCACACAATGTGGGGTGTCACTGGGGTTATAAGAGTAAAGTATGAGCAATAGTATAAGAGTTGCTTGACAAGGCAACAACTATATCTCTGTCAAAAACTGAATATATTCTGCATATGAACCAACGGCTTTTTCTGTAATTTATGATAAGATGAAAGCAGGAATCATTCATGTGACGGTTGTTAAGCAATTCACATGAAGCAGCTTAGCTGAAATCTGCTGTGTCAGTAACTGAGGACTTTTTCTGTTTGTTGTACTGATTTTATCAGCTTCTGGTCAGTAGTTTCTATCTGCACACAAAAAAGGGAATAACCAGCTTTGTAAACACTGGTAACAGTCTGTTTTGACTGACATGAATTAAAATATGTGTAGTTAACAGCACTGACAGATAAAGCCTATGTTGTGTCCTATCACAGACTGTTTATTTTAATATTGTACAGAATTTGATTAAACGATTTCTGTCAAGACAACTCTCGGAGTGTTTGGCACCAATGGATGTGACAATATTGATATGTTTGGTCTTGGCCGAATATATCTGTTACACTGCTGTTGCTGTTGCTGGTTATTGCTACTGCTACTGCTGCTGTTGGTTATTTGTTAAATACACGTCACGCTGCTGTGAGCAAGAAAGACATGTTGCTGCTGTACAATACAGCATACATAAATATCCCGTAGCAGATCTATACAGGTGGAGCTGGGGAAGGTGGAGGGTTTCTGAAAGCGCACTGCAACTGATACAGCAAATGCGGACCAGTATTTGAGGGCTGAGCTGCGAGCTCATTGGCTACTGATACAGCAGGAACCAATCAGCTGTGCCCTATAGAGAATGATGTGATTGCAAGCAGGTTGAGTTTAGGACCTATCAGCCTCCGCCATCTAGAGTTTCATGACATAACTTTTTATTTGTGCTAGTGGCTTTTGACTTTGAAAATTCTCATTTCCATACATAGTTGTCATATTTCTGTGAAAAAAAAAAAAAAAAAAAAAAAGCAATTATTGTTCACATTTCTACCCTGTTACCATATTTTGACTGCAGGGCTCTGAAATATCATTTAGCTCTTAGTGTGTGTTTATTTATTTAGGAATTTATTTATTTAAAAAAATAAACAAATGTGCCTTTATGGTTGCTTGTCATTGTCATTAATATAAATGTTAATATTGCTAAATGCATGGAAGATTATTTAAAGCTGCAGTCCGTAGTTTTTCCTCTTTGTCGCCATCTCTGTTCGAAATCTGCAATTGCACAGTTCTTCGCGGAATTATGGAGATATGTTGATTCTGTCATTCGGAATCATATATTATACTTTTTGGAAGTATGACCAACGTAACAATTTTAACCGGAAAATGTCACCTGAACATCCACTTTTGTTCTGACCAACTAAGGGGAAAAAAGCATTGCAGTAAATCACACTGATTAAATCTAACGATCGCTTATCATATCACGTCAAACCGTGCAAATTATACTTTGTTCTCAAATTATTAATGTTAACAACATCAGCATTGCGTGACTACATTTAATGCCCTTCTGATATTTATCCTTGTTTTCGCACAGGCCCGGTTGCAGTCTCTTTTTTTCTGTAGCCACTCCGAAGTCTGAAGTCTTTTGCGTTTTACAACGGGTGAATCTCCAGTTGTCACTGGTGATTGTGATTTGAACCTTTCTGGATCCGCCATCAAATTAGTAAGTTTAATTATATCAAGTGCTGTAAGAAAAGGCTATAAATCTCCACCTCCAACATCCTCACACACAATATAGCCTACTAGCCGAGACTCCTTCTTTATGTGCACAGATGTGACGTAATGATGCAAAGACATGCTCGAATTTGCAGGTCCACCAGTACCACTGGAATTAAAAATATTATTACAAGCTTACTGTTTTGAATCGAACTAAGACAAACAGATCGGTTTGAACACTGGTTATGTATTTGCTCAAATTTGGGGGTAATTTTTAACCCCAAAAAGTTACGGACTGTAGCTTTAACAGTGAATTAATTTTAAATTGATTTAACCTAAAATAATTTAAATATCAAATATATATTTTAAATATATTTTAGGAAATAACATTGTTGGTATTTTCCTCATAATACATTGTACATGCACTGTTGTTGTTTTTTCTTTCTTTATTTAAAGAAAATGTTTTTAAAGATTGAATTCAATTGTATAATTTGAATTTAATCCACAAGAAATGTGTATTACCATTTAATAATGACCATTTCTTCTCCATTTTCAGGGATCTAGGTGTTTTCACAAATCATCCTTAAGTGAACATCACAGCCGTCCTCTCACATGAACACATGGAGTTACTGCAATATTTAAGGCGACTACAGATGAAATGCTTCATTATTAGTGTTGTGTCGGAGCGAGGAGGAAATCTCTGCAGATGGAAAGGGAAACAAAGAGCCTTCGGAGAGAGAGAAGCGTGGAAAATGCATTACAGAGGTATTGATCACAGTGACATGTCTATCAGCTGTGACTTCCATGGAAAAGGTCACACGGCTTGAGCCCGTCTACCAGATTCTGAGAGAAAACGAGAGAAAAGGACAAGGAATGAGGGAGACTGAGACATTCAGAAAACAAAATAATATAGTCATGTTTGTTCATATTAAATAATTTAACCTATTTTTTTCATCATTGGTGAGAAAACTATGACAAAATGTTCAATTATTTAAGATCATGTCTGTATGCCTTTTCTTTTCTTCCATGGAACACAAAATTAGATATTTAGCCTGTCTCTTTTCTGTATAATGAAACAATACAGTAATTCCAAAGGAGAATATCAGGCTCCAAAATGACAAAAAAGTGCAACGTGGTTTTTTTTTTCTTTCCTTTTGAAGTTCAACAAAATCCAACTCCATTCATTATATGGAAAAAGGGCGTCAACATTTAGCTAAACATCTCCTGCATTCCACAGAGGAAGATCATACATTTTTGGAATGACATGATAAATAAATGATGACAAAACTTTCCTTTTTGGCTGAACTGTTCCGGTAAAACAATGTTGCATGGTCTGAGAAAACAGCCTTATAGCGCGTTCCAACATGTGACGAGGTTGCACTTCAGTTTGAGCGCCCTTTCACACCTATCTTGTTTGGTCCAAAAGTTTTTGGACTTTTCAGTTTGATCCGAATCAAAATTACAGGTGTGAAACCTCCCCCGGACCAAACAGACGAAATTTGGTCAGGCGAAAAGAGGTAGTCTCGGTCCGGATCAAACTGAACAAAGGTTTGGTTCGTTTCTAGTGTGAAAGCATTTTCTGAGGATGTTCTGGTGGTTCTCGCAGGATTGCTTGCAGTCTTTTGGATTTCAGATTGCTGGCTGACACCGCCGTCGGTGTATGAATGAGTGAGTGAATGGGTGAATGTGAGGCAATATGTAAAGCGCTTTGGTGGCCATGGGTCTGTTAAAGCGCTATATAAATGCAGTCCATTTACCATTTACCATTTCTCCTCCTTTCCTGCCGGCGACGATAAAATGTTTGCACAACGAGGACGTTCATTTGGCGAATTTGAACTAGCCTCGAGTATTTTGGTGCTGCAGGTAGTGATGCCGTAATAATAACAGTATAGTGGCAAATATGCGTCTGTTCATTTATTCTTGTCGTTTTTTTTTTCTTTTTCTCATTCTTGTCAAAGTTACCCGCCGAATTAACAACACGCTGACGTCAGACGCACGTCCATTTACAAACCAATCAATGTCAAGATACAGCCCACATAGATGATGACGACATGACGCAAGTATGTCATGTAAAGTTATTTAGTGCGTTCGCATAATTGCAATGTGAAACCAAACCAAAACTTACCGAATGTGTAAAATGTATCAAAACATGAACTTTGGTTTGGACCTTGGTGCGGACTTTCAGGTGTGAAAACGATGAGTCCCAGCTCGTGGTCTTTTACCAATCTCAACCCCATTTTGCTTCCCATCTTTTCTGTCAAAGCAAAGACTAAAATAAATCTTCTTTTTTTTTAAAATCAATATTGCATGCTTTCTTAAAAGCATGGAGCAAGTCTTTAACCGAAGATGTTTCTAGTAAAACTGTGCACCAGCGCTCGATCCTTTATGTGAGTCAGCGTTCTGACTCTAATTTCCCGTGAGAGTGCGTGGATGTGCGTATATGTGCACGAAAGAGGTTTTCACCTCGAAAATTCCTCCGTGATCACAATGTTACAAATCAAAGCAGACAGCAATGCCTGCACCTATTACAGTCCCCTCATTCACCGTAATCGTGACTCATCTCACTTTCCTGTAAATCTTTGTCCTCGGGTTTATGTAGTGCTGTTTAAATCTCTGAAACCTGCTGGGCGTGAAGTGTCTCATAAAACTGATGAATCTGCTTTTCATGACGGGATTGGTGAAGCCTTATCGGAGCAGCTGGGACGTGCACGAGTCTCCTGTCAGGCCTGTGTTGGGTTTCACTTCTCAAGGGGACTGGATTGTTCTGCAGTGCAATGAGGTAAGAGTCAAACCCTGACCCTCATATGTTCACGGTCAAACTCCAAAAAGGACAAAAAAAGAAACATAGAAATATCATAAAAGTACTGCATATTTTTGTGTACTGTTTTCCAACTCTTCTGAAGCCATATGATAGATATGTGTGAAAAACAGACATGAGGAAGAGTAAAAGATGACAGAATAGAGTGTCATCAGTGATGACATTTTTCTCACTCTGGTTCCCTTGACAAAAACCCAATTGGATTTTTCCATTGGCTTTTGTTTTGTTGCAGAAAATTAGCTCTGTGACCAACAAAAGTTTATGATTCTTACACATTTAGTTCATCATGAAAATCTTCACAAATGAACACAACTTTTTATTAATTTTGAAGCATAAATACAAGAAGCAAAAAGCTAAACATAGGCTATGACATCCGACAACTCTTTATTTAAAGGGGCCCTATTATGCTTTTTCAACTTTAGTTAGTGTGTAATGTTGCTGTTTGAGCATAAAAAGTATCTGCAAGTTCACAAACCTCAAAGTCCACTCCAAAGAGAGATATTCCCTTTAACAGAAAACACTTTTCAAGAACTACACCAAACGGCTCGTTGGGACTACTACTTCTTCCGGATCTTGTGAAGTCACAATCTCACTCATTTAAATGATCTCCACCCAGAGAATCAGGAAAATTCGGGACGAGGCCTGGTTAAGCTGTGCTAAAGAAGAAGCTATTTTTTTCATTTAATTAAAAAGATGCAGTTTTTTTCCACCTCAGTTACAAAACCCCTTTGTTTGGCCTTCCTAAGGTGGACGAACTTAGAAAACAGTGGTTAACATGTATTATTTTATCTTTTACGAAGGACAGTATGGACCACAACCTGTAAGTATGTTTTATTTTTGTTGTGTTTTTTATCGACCGTTCCAATTATGTTTTATGTTTTTGCTATGATGTAAACAAAGGTTTAGCTTCGCTAGCCTGCTAGCTAACATTACAGTGTTAATGTAGTGGCTCTTGCTTTTGTAAGAGTTTAAGATAGATTGGGAAGAGAGGAGCTGCAATAATGTAAAATATGTGGAAAATAATGAGTTTTTTGTTTGGCCTTCCTAAGGTGGACGAACTTAGAAAACAGTGGTTAACATGTATTATTTTATCTTTTACGAAGGACAGTATGGACCACAACCTGTAAGTATGTTTTATTTTTGTTGTGTTTTTCATCGACCGTTCCAATTATGTTTTATGTTTTTGCTATGATGTAAACAAAGGTTTGGCTTCGCTAGCCTGCTAGCTAACATTACAGTGTTAATGTAGTGGCTCTTGCTTTTGTAAGAGTTTAAGATAGATTGGGAAGAGAGGAGCTGCAATAATGTAAAATATGTGGAAAATAATGAGTTTTTTGACAATCAAGCATGAAAACCTTTTCTAGTACATCCCCAAAAACAAAATCAGACCTTTGAAAAAGGGTATAATAAGAAAAAATCCCTGACAGTTTGAGTTGTAATAGTTTGCAAGAGCGCGATTATAAACACAACAAAGCTGTGAAAGTGACTGCTGAATAGATGAGTTTATCTGTTCGACTGATGATGTTTAATTTAAGACATCCTCTGTAGTCTCATTTAGACACTTGTTAGCAACCGCCTTGACCAAGACAAGTAAAAGCCTGAAAAAAAATCACAAGGTATTACTGATGTATTTTATGTCGTAGAATAAAACATGAAATTATCTTGTGCTTGTGTTCATGACAGAACTTATTTCAGGCATTTAAAAAACCCATTGACTTCATGATGACTGAACTGATAGTGCTAAAAAGCTAAACTCATTTCCATGTTTTGGCATATAAAAAATATGTCATCCCTGCAGCACTCTATTGTCATTTTTGGATAAACTATATTGTGCTATGCATACTCTCTTTGTATCTCTGTGTGTGTGTGTGTGTGAGTGAAATCTGGTTGGTGTGCAGCAGATTTTCATCGCGTCTGAAGAGAAATGGCCTCCATCAGATCTCCGTGCTGTTTGGATTCCCCCTCACGTCAGCGAGACACGCGGCTCTGAGTCATGCAGGCTGGGACGGATCCACAGTTCTGCAGCATCACTGCAGTCTCTCTCACGCACTGATGCTTTGTGTCTCAACCGTCGACTGTCACTCTGGTAGTATGTGAAGGATTTTCTCTTCCAATTTATTTCCTGGAAGGGTTCCATAAACTCTCTTCATGTTCTTGACATCATCCGTAGAAGAATGAAAGAAAACTACCAACAATAAGCCATTTTCATCTTCACATAATAAATCACATTCTTGAGCTCTGTCACAAAATAGTCAGCAAATCAGTTGCGTTCTAAGACAGCATTGTTTGATGTTAGCATGCTGCTAACCTAATGGTGATAATCTGATATCACACAAAAATAATGGGTAAAATAGATAATTTTAAATAGTTTTTATCAATGCTTTTTTGTATTGAATGAAATGTAAGTATAGTCAACATTTCAATCAGCTATCTTGAATGTATTTTCACTGCATTCTCTGTAAAGGTTTACATGCGTTTCCGCCTTTGAAATGATTCAAAATGAGTAAAAGGCAGCAAATGATGTTGACTGATACCTTTTGGAACAGACTTTGCATCAGCAGTGCTTATGATGCTGTTAAGTGTCTAGGTAGACATCTTACTCAATTTTGAAACAGAGATCAAAGCAAAATAATTAAAATAGCAAATCCATTAAAAAGCTCAATATTGCATACCTGACATGCAGGGCAAAAACAAAACAAAAAAACAAGATATCGTGGCCTTATTAGTATTAGTTCCATAATTTTTGTTCGAATTTTAGTGCATATTCAGTTTTAGTTTGTTTTCATTCTTTGACAAGCTCACTTGTTATATTTTTTATTTATTTTTTTCGAAGAGTTTTCATCTTCGTAATATTTTTTAATAAATGATGACAACCTTGCTCCCCAGTAGATTTCCTTGGTCAACCAGCATAACCAGAAGAATCATGTTGGTCATGTTACACACAGTTTTGCTAATGAACAGCATGGCAAAACTGGTATGACAGCTTGACCAACAACTATCCAGCATTTTTTTTTAACAGCGTACAACAAAGTTGCAATTACCGCTTCAATTAAAACACAGCCGCACACTAAGGTCGCATTTACATGACTTTTTTCAGATGTTTTTCCTCCCAGGTGGAACAGATCGGATATGACCCATGAACATGCAAGCAGAAAAAAAGCAAATACTCTCCGATCGATTTCAGGCCTCATTCATATGTGGATATAAATCTGATATATATTGGATATGTGTATTTGCATCTGCCGTGTATGTGCACAGATCGGATATTCAATGCGAGTCGTACATCACTGAAAAAGTTCGGTGGCGAATGACGTCAACTCAGATGGAAACCAACCGTGATCACATGACTCTTTTCCATTTGTCAATGGAGGATATATTATCTTGTAAAATGTAAAATCTTGTATTATCATTTCATCTGCGTCACTTCCTTTTCGGCCTAAGCTTTTCCAGGTCAGTACGTCTACCTTAGGTTGTTTCACAAAGTGTAAATGCAGATATCGGATAGGGGTCAATTTTAAAAGAAGATGTAAGCTGGATGTCAAGAATATCAGATATATTCAACAAATCGGAATTGGACATCAAGACCTGCAGTGTAAATGCAGCCTAAGTGAGCACTAAATGAGCGCACGAGGACAGGACCACCCTGCGTCCCCCGTCAATTCATAAGCACATTAGAGACAAGAGAGCCAATAATTAATATCCAATTAATATGCACGACAGCACTCCAGCAGCCCTTATCGAGTGAAAATGCACTGTATAATGCTTTCACTGAAGGGTTCTTAAATCAGGACTTTGTCTTTCATTAATAGAGACAAGATGTAATGTTATTATTGAAACCTACACTCTCAAATGTCAGCTCTCATGCATTTTCCTAGTGTAAATAAATACAAAAAAATAGATATCTATATCAATAGTATGATATCAATCTGACTGTATGCTGTATGAATAAGCCATGCACTCAATTAAATATAAATGTTGGGTATAATGGCTGTGCCATTTAACTGGAACTGTACCAGTGTGAAGAGCTTGATTTTAATGCTTGATGCTCATTGTTATATTGATACCGCGTTCATTTGCACTTTCTAGAATCCATTCACGTCTTCTATCATGCTATTCGGTCGCTGTTTTGTAGCAAATGTAACTTTAGCAAGAAAAATCCTAAAGATAAACATCTAGTAATGATTTAATAAACATCAAGTAATTTCACAAGTACATGCACAAAGACAAACTTAGACAAACTCTATTTTGGTTGCATTGTAAATCTGCAAACTGTAGTTTCAAGTGCTTCAGATGTGTAGAAGTTTGCCACACATGGCTGAAATAACGATCAAATGTTTCTTTTTTTGAGGGCACTCTGTATTCCACAAACAAATATTATTTATCACCCCATTTCTTCCATCCTTCATCTTTCTCTGGAGAACACAGCGTTTGTCTGATTGATTGAACGTCTTGGTTAGATGCTTTTCACACGGGGCCGATACCAAGCTGAGCTCCGTCTGCACCGCACACTGCCTCTCATATCAAAGGTAAATGTTTACTCTCTGACGTAATATCCAAGCCAACATTACATCTCTCTTTCCTTTTATAAAAATATTCATAGTGTGCATAAATACATCAAATACTTCAGAGCAACTATTGGCACGCAGGTGAAAATAACACTAGCCGTGCAGCTATTTGGTCTGCTGAATCCTGTCAGAACAAAATGGAATGTTTCATGTTGTCGGATATGTGACCTGAAAATGCAGTTTCATGGTATATGTATACCATTCAAAAGATTTTTCTTTTTAAAGAAATTAAAAAGAAATACTTCATTCTGCATGCAAGGATACATTACATTGATAAAGTAACGGGTAAGACATTTAGAATGTTGCAAAAGATTCTAATTTCAAATAAATTCTGTTCTTTTGAACTTTCGATTCATCAAAGAATCCAGAAAAAAAAGTATCACGGTTTCCACAAAAATATTAAGCAGCAAAACTGTTTTCATCATTGAGATATTAATAATAAATCTTTCTTGGGCAGCAAATCAGCATTTTTCAATTATTTCTGAAGGATCATGTGACACTAAAGACTGGAGTAAATTAACCAATCATACCATTGATCAGCCCTACCAAACTTGGATGTCTTTTTTCCAGTAATAAACAAACATTGTTAAGTTATTTTGAATGATACTGTGAAGCAGCTTTGATACAATCTGTATTGTGAAAAGCGCTATATAAATATATTTGACTTGACTTGACTTGACTTAATGATGCGGAAAATTCAGTTTTGTTTACAGGAACAAATTATATTTAATTACATGTTTGATCAAATAAATGCAGCCTTTATGAGCATAAGAGACTTCTTTCAAAAAAATTAAAAGTATTACCAACCACAATATACAGTATATGATTGATTATGTTTTACGTATTTAGATGTAGGGTTCATGCATGGTGGAGAAATTTTAAGAGAGATTTTTTAAGATGACCTTGATTTTGAGGGGAAAAAATTAGATTCTAGGGCATTGTGTGTGTGTGTGTAGGTTTATATTACATTGTGGACAAGGATCCCACAAGGATAGTAAAACCTGAGATCACCTACACACCAGTGGTCCCTGTGAGGGAAATGGGTTAATAAACATACTAAATTATATTTTTTTTGAAAATGTAAACATGCAGAAAGTAGGGGTAGGGTTAGTGTAAGGGGGCAGAATATACAGTTTGTACAGTATAAAAATCATTATGCCTATGGAGAGTCCCCACAAGGATAGCGAACCAGACGTGTCTGTGTGTGTGTGTTTGTTTGTGTGTGTGTGTGTGTGTGTGTGTGTGTGTGTATGCGTGCGTGTGCTAATAATGACCAGTGGGAGTCTGAGACCTGTAGAACCAGGGAAAATTACCTCCAAGGCGTCTGGCCGGACTCTCCTGCCATCAGGACTGTGATGGCGTTTTTCTCTCTTTCTCTTCCAGAGGGAGCGAGTGACAGAAGGGATTAGAGAAGCCAACTAAAATGTGTGAAAGAAATGTGTGGCGGACTTGAGGCTGCATCCCTTCAGCAACAGATGGGCTCCTAATGAACAATCTTCCAGCCAACAATGTGGAATGAGCTGAACCATGTCAAGAGCCGCACTCAGAGACAGCAGGACCACCGAATGAGTCAGGGGGCCAACAGACTCTTGTTTCAGTCCTGGGTTGTTTTTCCAAAGAGGAGAGAAGAGATGTCACTACAGGTGAACACAGGAGGTGACCTAAACCACCTGTCCACTCGTTTGTATACTAGTGGCCACCTGTTTCCATGGCAACACAGTGCTGATGGGTCACGTAACCTCAAAAGTTACCATTAAAGACTGTCCACACCAATGATGATAACTATATGAAGTTTTAATAGGCTAATCATTCTAATTTTATGAGAATAGTTAAAGCTATAGTATACGATGTTAAAAATCGGTCGAGAAAGCCTGAGACGTTAGGGAAGTTTTAAAAAAGTCATCCCGCCCCTCCACACACACACCCCTCCCCTCTGTGCTACCTGATCCCTCCCACCGGGAAACGAATTGAACAACGTCACTCAGTCAAGCTGCTGTGATCACCGGTAGTAAACATTGGACACACATCATATGTAAAATTGCCTTTAGACACTTGAACTTAGTTGCTTCATCAACAATTCAATGTCACGTTTGAGTTCACGTCAACGCAAGATTAGCAACACATGAAATGTTCTTAACTCCCCACCACCATTAGTAGGCTATAATACTACTACTATTGCTAAGGTTTTCAGTAATTGTTATTGCAGCACACAGCGCATCTTGTTCAAATTTCGATCGGCTCGAACAGAAACCCGCTAGGCTACTGAAATATATTCAAGGACTTCAAGAAATATAATTACTTTGACCCGTGATAGGCGATGCTAAACGGCTAACATTCCAATGCCGACCGGCAGCATGAGCAAGTTGTCAAACTGATAAAAAGCTATTTATGTAACACGTCACACCATAAAAGTATAAATAAATGTTTACCTGCTCCACAAAAAGTCAGCCGTGTCAGCGTCGGTCTTCAGTCCCAGATCTTCCTGAAGCTTCCTCCAACGGTCAATGGTGAACCCTATATTTATCCTACTCAAAGTTCGGCGTTCTTCACATTTTTTTTTTATCTCTGCTCGTTCCTCTAATGACTTTCTCTTTCGTCCTAACTTTACTGTAGGGGCAAGCAGGGGACGCTTGCTGCTGTCTTTTTTTTTATCCATTGCTGATATGCTACTTAGCTAGCTACCATAGACTGTCAGCTGCTTACGCGCGCAGGAGGGGGGCGGGGGCGGGGGCGGTAGGGTGGAGACGCGAGAGCCAGGCGGAGTTTCAAGTGGAGCTGGTAATTGGATGAGAGCAGTTGACCAATGTAAGCTGTCCGGCCGGACAGCTTACATTGGTCAACTTCTCTGCGGCTGTACAGCCAATAGAGTGAATGGATTTTTTTCATTCTTTTTTCTATTCATATTGTTAGGATTGTAGTATATAACCATAACCAGCATCTAAACGAGGATATTAATAATGAACAATCTTTGAAATCGTATACCATAGCTATACCAAGTCCACACCACAGCTACTTAACGATAACAACACAGAGGAACAATATTACTGGAATCACTTTTTAGAGTGTTTTTTTTCTCCAGCTGATGAATGATGAAAACATCGACAGCCAATCAGAATCCATCTTGTTTTGAAGAGCGCGAGCATTTAAAGCGACAGGCGACAAACCTGCAGCGCGCACATATAATAAACAGAACATTATCGTGCGTTGGTGTTGGTGTGGATTTTGAACAGGACTCAACAATAATGAACACCTGAAATACCGTTATATCCCCCCCCCCCCCCAGCTGATTAGCTTAGTCTCCTCATATCCTGATAGTAATTACTCTGTTAAGCAGTCTAAATGTATTTTTTTATAAATATGTCGTCAGTGGAAGGCCTAGAAGGTTCTGTAGCATGCGTTCCCTGTCAGTCAATGTGTGTT
The DNA here is from genome assembly GCA_030770095.1 of Gila robusta. Taxonomy (NCBI): domain Eukaryota; kingdom Metazoa; phylum Chordata; class Actinopteri; order Cypriniformes; family Leuciscidae; genus Gila; species Gila robusta. The sequence goes on along the minus strand of JAVALU010002062.1, from coordinate 42,868 downwards.
TGCATACCACTACATAAGTCATCAGCGCGTTCACGTACACTGTGCAGACAGAGTGAAAATGGCAGGCAAGCAACAGCCTAACTTTCCTTCTGAACCGACAACAAGTGGCACTGGCAAAGGATCTTCATCGGAGCCAAGCAGACTCTCATCGTGGAAACCCCGTGATGCAAGAAATATTATTACACACTCACAAGTTTTGCTAGCTAAACAAACCTAAAATTTGCTGCATCTAATTCTGTTTTTAAGAATTTGTTTACGTTTGGTACTGTAGTGATTGTTACTCACTGTACTGTAAAGTTTTCTCACCGGTGAATGACTTGTGATGTATTGTAGTAATGTTATCTCCGGTCTTCTTGGCTGTGTCTTCATGCTTTCAGGAGGCGTGGCTTTGGACTGTGATTTGCAGGGAAAGTGGGACGTACGCTTTTACTGCTATCAAGCTAAAGTTAGCATTATCCCAGATGTCCTACAGCACCTTTAATACTTTTATTTGAACATATAATGTATTTTAATCAGTGCTTGACATTAACACCTGCCGACCAGCCTAATGTGGGTGTATTTCAGCGGTGGCGTGACACACACACTTTAGTCAATTTAGTCTAGACCGAAGGATTAGTTCACCTAAAAATATTTAAATTCTGTTATCATTTGGTGATTCCAAACCTGTAGAAGCATATAATGAAAAAGTGTGCTATATTCAAAGGCTTCTGTAGTCATATGATAGCTTTATGTGAGGAACATGAGTTTAGTTTTAGATGGGCATTGCTGGTCTAATACTGGCGCAAGTTGGTTGTAGAAGGAAAATGTTTGTTGATTGCTCGGATTTATTGTCACTGCAATATAGAGTTCTATGTATTTAGGACATTATTTCAACAGAAATAGAGTCGTCTGAATTACATTGACTTAACTGCTGAATTCGGAACCGCATAAACTACCCATACCGCAATTAGCATAGCCTTCTATAGCATAAATAGTAATATTATGCTAGTATGTGGTTCTGAACTCAGCAAACCTGTTAAAAGTTTTAACTCTTTCCCCGCCACTGTCAGAATTTTCCGGCTTTCCATGTTTTCACTGTTCACGGTAGGGGGCGCTATTATGCAACTTCGGAAAAAGTACAAAATCTCCCGATTAATACACAGGCAAAAAAGGAGTAGAAACAAGCAATAAAAGTATAGCATATGCACTTTGTAGTATTTGAAAGTAACGTGATTTTCTCAGCTTTTTTCTTTCAAAATGTTACTTTTTTTTCTGTTCTTTCTTTATATATAATGCATGTTCAGATATTCATACAACAAAATATTCTGGGGGTCTTTAAATTTTTGTGAAAATTATCAAAAACGCTGGTGGTAGCTGGCAACTTTAAAAACAAATGCTGTCGGGGAAAGAGTTAATGTAAACACTAGGACTTTGGCTTTGGGATCGACTGCTGACATCAGTTGTGTTTCTCTCTTCACAGTGTAATAGCGTTTTGTAATGCATCATATTCTAGGACTTTTGACCTCCTTTGAATCTAAGTGCAAATGCATGAATTAAACATCTCACATGATAGCCTATACTGTCAGTAAATCTGGGCCAGAAGACAGACTTAGTGGGCCCTTAGATTGTATTGCAGTTGAATTTTAGTTCAATTACTACTTGACCTTTGATTTTTGTTGTGGTATAGCGGTTAAAGCTGAAAACTGGTAATCATAAATCTGTGGATTTGATCCCCATGAATCATTATTGGGTATTTGAGCAAGTCTCCTAAAATCAACAAGTCATTTTACTTTTGTTGTGAGGCATATTTCCAAGTAAAATAGGATATTCAAAAAGAAAAAAATGCAGGATTAGGTGATTTATCTCTAACTTTTGAAAAATAAGAGAAATTCGTGGCATGTGCAAAAAATTAAAATTGATTTAAAAGTGGAAAAAAAAAATTATGAAGAGAAACCTTTTTTTGTTGGAATAACATACTCTGATGAATCAGGTACAAAAATGTGTTTTCAGAAAGTTTTGGGTCAATTTTGATTTAACTTTTGACTTATTTGGTAATTAAAGGATTTTAATTTCCAGAAATAGTTGACTGTTCAAAATGACTGTATATGTCATCATCTTTATTTTGAATCAGGTAGAAACCATAGAAAGCACCGTCCATCAGAATAAGACCCCATTAATCGGCAGTGGATGTTTCTTGCGCTGAGGTAATTTTAGCAGGATGAGTTTAAATGCCTTTTGGTTGCATAAGCATTACATTGTGACGTAAGACCCCTCTCCCGTTTTCAAATTAATCTTCTTAAAACGAGGCTGTCTGATTTGATATGCTTTACTATGTAGAGATGAGGCTCTAGTATCTGCTCATTAGTGAAAAGGATAATGATAACCACTCGTGCTCTCATACAGAGACAGTGACTCAAAGTGTGTGCGTTTAAATCTGTGTGTGTCTTCTATCTTTGACCTAAAGACACTGTGATGTCTTGCTCTAATCAGCTCTGCTTTCACAGATTTATTGAGTTAAATGAACTCTATCACAGGCGTGTTTCATTTTTACAGCCAGAATATTAAACTGAGCTTAAATCACAGAGTTCAGATGAAGTTTATAATTAACAGATGTAGAAATAACAATAATGACCACCCCACTAGGGCTGTTTGTTCATGTGTATATTCATGTATATTGATGTATATTCCACAAATGGAAAAACCACAGCGAAGTCATGGAAATCCATTGGTCAAAAGTTATGTGAACAAAAATACTACAACTTACAAATATACTTTATAAATATACAATTTAAATGATATAGTGTGCTTATTTATTTATGCAGTAATGAGTGAGAGATTTTTCAGAGCATTTCAATGTGCTTAATTGCCATGAAAATAATATCACAATGCAACATTTGTTAATGGTCTTGAAAATAGAATATAAATTGCTTTTCTTTCTTTCAAAATGAAATATGAGATGTTCTTGACAGGTTGCATCACCCACAGTAGTGAGAAAATGTGTGAGGGTGAGTTTGACATTATTCCTGGCAATATTGTCTGCTTCCTTTAAGTTTATCACTGCCTTCAATCCCATGCTATAAATAGCTATTTTATAATGCTATAAAAACAAACTGCTATTGAGTTAATCTTATAGCGGTCTGTGCTTCCAAACTTCACTCCCTCAGTATCCAAGACTAATCCAGCATTGAAACTTTAGGATTTATAGCCGTGTCCCATGAGATACATATACTGAATATCAAACAGATGCGGTTCACCTTCTGTCCCACTGTAAACTCAAGGGGTCTGTCAGGACCTCCTGCCAAACCCAGAGGAGGTGCTGATGAAAACTGCTCTCAATTTACAGCTTTCAATTACCATACTTAGTGAGGCGGGTCACTGTCGACTGCTCATTTTTACACTATTACTTTCTTTGCCATATATCTTATTAATTGTGTGTTTCACCTTCAGTGATCTGAATTGAGCCTGGCTTTGTTTCTACTGTTGATTATGATTGGTATGGACAAGAGCGTCTAATATGATTAACTATTTATGCAAGATACGTTACTCGAGAACGACATGAAGGTGAGTAAATAAATAAAGGAAAGCAATCACATACAGTAAATAATGCAACAATAACAGTGTTACGGGGTAACGCATTATGAGTAACGTGAGTTATGAGTTATGTATTATGTATCAGGTTACTTGAAAATAGTACTAGACAGTAATAGTCTAGACTAGTTTTATACTAAAGCCGCGTTTCCACCGCAGGAACTTTTCCCTGGAACTAGGGACTTTGGGGTGGCACTCGGTGTGTTTTGACCGCAGCAACCAGGGTCAAAATTAAGTTTTGGGTAAAAATGTCCCCCTCAGAAAGTCCCTGCTCGCGAGGTAGTAATTTTTCAATGTTCAGGAACTTTCGGGGGTGGGACTTGGGAGCTGAACATGCTGATTGATTGAGTTCATGCAGAATTTTGATTGGTTGACTCCACGCAGCATTTTATTTCAACCAATTTTTTTTTTTAAGTATGTTGCGGTGCATACGGTAAGAGTTGTTTGCTATCCGAATCAACAATGGAGTTTAAAAAATACGAACGATGGACCGGCGACGATGTTCGGGCTTTTTTAAGCTTATATGCGGAGGCCGAAATCCAGAGGGAACTGTAAAGTCACCGGACTAATTTGCCTAATATTAACGGTAGAGCGCGATGGAAATGCAGACATCGACAGGTCTGGGGGAAAAAAGTTCCTGGGACAAATTGTTCTGAAACAACTTTCTTTTTTTCACGAAACTGCTCTGAATCACAGGGGTTGAAGATCCAAACACAGCCGCATTTATTAAGGGAAATCCAAATGACAGGTAAGGGCCAAAACCACAGGGAAGATAGATAATCCAAACAATAACAGAGTCCAAGATACAGGCACACAGGGAAATCCAGGAAACTGGGCAGAAGGTCAGAACCATAACACTGGAGACAAGAGAGAGCACTCTCTTGAAAACACTCGCAGTGTGACACTAACAAGACTTCGCAAAGAAAGAGTGAAAACACAGGGCTTATATAGGGTGCATCTCAAAAGGAAGGCTGCATTAATACATTAAATACTATTAAAACTTAATTTCAGAAAAAATACTTTGCATTACAAATATTTATGTTAACTGGCTTTCTATTAATGCACTACAGTGAATGGCAGCCGTATGTAGTCTCCCAGTGGCTTACATTACTGGCAGTTTAGTGTTAGTGATTATTTACAGGAAAACAAAAGATAAGATCAATACTTTCACGTCTGAAAACAGTATTTTTGTCTTACATTTCATAATTAACTCGGACAAGCTCAGTACCGACTCATTTTCTGTCAGTTTATGTGTGCAAAGGATTGTGGGTGATTTAATACATCCATTGCATCCTTCAAAACAGGCCGAAAGAACGAAGGCTGCCTTCACACACATTTATCCTGACTCAATATTCCCGATGTCTATACTGTCATGTCCCACCCTACATTTTTTATCATTCAATATCCAGTGCCACTGTGAAATGTGTCAGATTACAGTAAGATGGGTTGTGATCAGCTTTTCATGTGAACTTCAAATACAGTAAATAAACCTCTCTCTTAGAGATCAGTTACATTTTTACAAATTCAAAAAGACTTTCTTTTCTTGTGTTATGTATTCAGGAGTATTGGATGGCGACTCTGTGACTGTGGCAGAAGTCATTACTGCGCTCCGTGAAATAGAGAGCGGATCTTTGCTTAAGGTGAAAGATTGCTGCAGAATTCCCCTCATACAGATGAAGCGGGATTGAATGGAGTGAAGAGGAGGGCAGCAAAAGTTGATTGAAGACTGAGTGGTTGTGTTACTGCGTGAGGTCAATTTCATTTCACCCGAAAGGGAAAAAATCAACAAGGATGGGAGTCTTCTTTAGGCCACCAAGTAACCAGCGGAAAAACACAAAACACAATGCAGAGGATGGGGAATGGGGGACTTTGACCTTTCCACATCAAGACTGAAACTATTTCTTATAACACAGTTAAACATTAAACATGCAAACGCTATTGCTATATTATATGTGGTAGCATGGGTGTTGCTATGAGGTTGCTAGGATATTCTGACTGGTTCCCAGGACATTGCCACAATTTTGCAATGTGCTTGCTAAGGTGTTGACTATGTAGTTGCTATATGATATCCTAAATGGCTGCCAGGGTGTTGCTTTTTGTTTGGCAACTTTGTTGCTTGGGTGTTCTGAGAGGATGCCAGGGAGAGTTGCTATGTGGTTGCTGGGGCATTTAAAGGTGGTTGCTATGGTGTTGTGGGTGGTTGCCAGGGCGTTGCTATTTAGTTGCTATAGGATAGCCTATTCTATGTGGCTGCCAGGGGGTTGCTATGGGGTTGCTAGGGTATTCTGAGTTGTTACCAGGGGGTTGCTGTTTGGTTGTTAAGATATTGACTGTGTAGTTGCTTGGGTGTTCTGAGTTGATGCCAGGGAGTTGCTATGTGGTTGCTAGGGCATTTAAAGGTGGTTCCTATGGTGTTGTGGGTGGATGCCAGGGAGTTGCTATGTGGTTGCTATGGTGTTGTGGGTGGTTGCCAGGGCGTTGCTATGTAGTTGCTTGGATATTTTAAGTGGCTGTCAGGGGTTGCTAAGATTTTGACTTGTGTAGGTCATCCACTATATAGCATTTTTAGTTGACTTAAAAGTTAATTTAGTGAGAGATTAGTGATGCTTCTGTGTTCTACTGAGTGATTTAGAAGGACTTTTATTCCTGCCGCAGTGAGATTTTTTTAATGAAGCTGTGTAATTATTGTATGGATTGATTGTGCTGTAATGTCTATTGTTTGTGCTGTTTGTTTGTGGCAATTGAGTTTCTCTCAAGGGGATTAATAAAGGTTTCTAATCTAAAAGTGTAATCTGATCTAATATAGGATATTCTGAGTGGTCACCAGGGTGTTGACTATAGCTGCAACAAGGGTGTTCTGAGTGCTTGCTAGAGGATTGATAGTTGTCTAGAAATGAAGTTTCTAACTTCCTGTTCCTTTAGACACTTGGAGATGATGAGTTATATGGGTTAAAAGTGAACAAATACAGTAACGAAACACAGAAATGTTACAGTACAGAGAGAATCCAAACGCTCAGCCCTGAAGGACAGGATGCTGGCCTTGTTTAGAGAGGAAATCTTAAATAAAGTTTAGGAGATCCCTCATCATTTCTGACAGCTGCTGTGATGGATCTGAAATTTACATCACACATAACCTTGAGAGCAATAGCGGCCAGAGCAGCGACAGGCTGTACGATACAACAGCAATAAATGTAGCAATAAAAAAGAGAGCGGGACTGATGGTGGAGCAGGATTGATAAATGTGGACATAGCAGATCGCTCGTGAGAGGAAGAGGAATGCGCTCGCTTTTGTTATTAGTTTCCTCAAACTGAGCTCCGTCACTGAATAGAAAATGAATGGAACAGCATTAGTTCCTTTTAGTTTCTAAAAGATTATAAAATAATTACTTAAAATAACAAAGACTTTTTAGAAATTTTGTAGTTTTGCACAGTTAGTTTTATTTATTTGAAAACCTGTGCCAGTTATGTAAACCTTAATTTTCTTTAAAAAAATTATATATAGATTTGTGACATTATTTTCATGACAATTAAGCATAGGCTATTTTCTCACATATTCCTATCTTACAATCATGTGTATACTATATTATTTGTATTATATTATTTAAAAATTATGCAAAATACACTTTTACATGGTGTTTGAACATAAATGTGTGTTGTACACAACCACCCTATAATGGTAAAAATCCACCCACTCCTTTTTTTTTTATCTCCATAAATCATAAGCAGTGTCTCGGAACAAGCCGTTTGCAGATTCTAGCTTTTGTGATGTCACATATGCTTAGGCCCCGCCAACGACTGCTGATGGACTATGCCCTATTAGCATAAACCCCGCCTTCAGTGAGCTGTACACAGTCCGCCATGTTTATCTCCTCGCCAGCAGCATTCAAGTAAGAAATGTAATATGAGATATGGCTTTAAAATGCATGCAGATAATAAACTTTCATGATGACGAAGAACTGCAATGTCACGTGAGTGTGACCATGATAGAGATAATCAAAACCCAACAGACGTTTTGTTAATTTTTGGCAGGGTATCCGAGGCACGTGCTGTAAAGGCTCTGCCCTCTTCTGGAAAACGAGGTGGGGAGCAGCAGCTCATTTGCATTTAAAGATACATGCACGAAACAGCAAGTTTTTCCATCCACTCAAAAACTGACATTTACAACAAGGTTTATGATATATTATCTGTGGGGTATTTTGAGCTGAAAATTCACAGACACATTCTGGGGACAACTGAGACTTCATATACTGAGATATTATATCTTGTAAAAAGGAGTATAATAGGCCCCCTTTAAATTGCAAAGTATTCATGCTAGTATTTATTGCACCACCTTTAATTTATGCTGATCTATTTTACTATAATGCAGTAAAGAAATACCGGGAGTCAAATAACAACCAGCATCAAGAATAATGAGAATTTAGGGGGACATGACCTTAATTGTTATGAAAATGGTAACACTTTACAATAAGGTTTAGTTAACTACATTAGTTAACATGAAATAACGAAAATGGTAACACTTTACAATAAGGTTTAATTAACTACATTAGTTAAAGGTGCTATATGTAGCTTTTCTTCTAAAATGAATCCTTTTTTTATTGCCTGTGTGTGAAGGGGTTGTAATCGCACATTACAATGATCCACTTGTCGGGTTTTGCTATTACCTCTGAAGGCCAGTATTCCTATTTCTATGTGAAGGCTCCGGGTCGGATTTACCGCAAAATCCATCGGATGTGACGTGCGTGCGCGCTCACAAGCCTCTCTCCTTTTTATATACAGTCTATGCGACGGCACTGCAGCTAACTACATGGAGTCTGATAACACCAAAAAATGACCTGCCTCCAGCACAACACAGACTCCAACACAAACTCCACATAAATATATATAAAAAAAAAAAAGTTTTATCTGCTGAAGCTCGTCAGGCCAAACGTGAATCGGTTCAACTTCGGACGAAAACACGCATCAACATCGGCAGAGCGTTTGAATTATGGAGAGACCTCCGCTTTGTTTTAGGTATAGTATATATTTAGGTATAAAAACAGACCCGGAGTTGGCTTTCATCCCTATTGTGATGCTTTCTCCGGTGTGTTGAAAGTCTCAGTGTGGCCGGTACCATGAGTGCTCGCTCTTGAGTTTGAGCACGCGCACGAGCGCTCTTGTAAAAATTGGTTGCAATCTGAAACATCACCGCTAGAGGCCGCTAAAAACTACACATAGCCCCTTTAACATGAAATAACAATGAACAATACTTCTACAGCATTTGTTAATATTATTTAATGTTAATTTCAACATTTACTAATACATTATTAAAATCAAAAGTTGTATTTGTTAACATTAATGTACTGTGAACTAACATGAACAAACAATGAAAAACTGTGTTTTCATTAACATTAACAAAGATTAATAAATACTGTAAAAAATGCATTGCTTGATGTTAGTTCATGTTAACAATAATGTTCACAAATGAGACCTTATTGTAAAGTGTTACCATGAAAATAATGTTACAATGCAAAAAAGAAATCAAAAATTGATTTTTTTATTACTTAATGCTAAATATTGTTCCCTTTCAAGGGAACTCGAGCTGCGTCGAAACGCTGTGGGAATGTTACGATGGTGGTTGAAGCAAGGAAGCAGGATCCACTTGCAAAGATTTGACAAAGACTCAGGCTAGGAACAGGACTCAGGGAAAGCACGACCAACATCGACAGTACAACACACAAGAACTCACCAAGACTGGACTAAAACACAGGGCTTAAATACAGGGGCAAACGATCTAAACAGGATAACAAGGGGGTGTGGTTAATCTGAGACACCTGGGGAGACTAATAGACTTAACGGGGAACTACTAACATGAAACGACAGGGGAACACAGACTGACATTGCAACATTGCCCCCACTCTATGGGCGGCTCCCAACGCCCATCAAACAGGAAACATGACAGTTCAGGAGGGTGGTGGAGCGGAGGCGGTCCTGGGGGAGGGATGAATGGCCAGGTCCGCGCGGGGGACAGGACCAGGGCCTTGTAATGGTGGGCCCAGAACATGGGCGGACCTGAGCCATGGAACGTGGGCGGATCTGAGCCATGGAACGTGGGCGGACTGGGGCCATGGAACGAGGGCGGAGCAGGATGCGCAGGCGACCAGGGCGGAGCAGGTTGCGCAGGTGACCAGGGCGGAGCAGGCTGCGCAGGAGACCAGGGTGGAGCAGGACGTGCAGGAGACCAGGGTAGACCAGGCAGCTCAAGGGACCAGGGCAGAGAAGACCCCTCGAGCAGCCATGGCGGAGACGACCCTTCGGGCGGCCACGGCGGTGAGGACCCTTCGGGTGGCCATGGCGGTGAGGACCCTTCAGGTGGCCATGGCGGTGAGGACCCTTCGGGTGGCCATGGCGGAGAGGACCCTTCAGGTGGCCATGACGGTGGCCTACTGCCCCCCCAAAAAAATTTCTTGTGGGTAGCTACGGGGTCAAAGGTTGGAGCAGGCGCCGGCTCAGGACCGAACACCGGCTCAGGGGATACTGACTCGACGGCAGCCATCTTGACCGGAGAAGCAGGCAGGGCCAGAAGCTTAGGCGGCGCCGGCAGGGCAAGGAGCTTGGGCGGCGGCGGCAGGGCAAGGAGCTTGGGCGGTGCCGGCAGGGCAAGGAGCTTGGAGACGGCCTCTGGGCTGACAGCAGGCCTTGGAATGACGTCCAGGCCCAGAGGGACGCAGGACGTCTTCCTCCTCCTCCTCTTCCGAGAGCGAGAGGGCGCTGGACTGGACGGGACCAGCGGCGAAGGCTCTGGATTGGACGGGATCAGCGGCGAAGGCTCTGGACTGGACGGGATCAGCGGCGAGGGCTCGGGACTGGACGGGACCAGCGGCGAGGGCTCGGGACTGGACGGGACCAGCGGCGAGGGCTTGGGACTGGACGGAATCAGCGGTGAGGGCTCTGGCTGGACAGGCTCTGGCTGGACAGGCTCTGGCTGGACAGGCTCTGGCTTGGCAGACGGGACGTGAACAGACTCTGGCTGGGCAGACGGGACGTGGACAGACTCTGGCTGGGCAGACGAGACGTGGACAGACTCTGGCTGGGCAGACGGGACGTGGACAGACTCTGGCTGGGCAGACGGGATGTGGACAGACTTGATGTGGAGCTCAGGCTCGGCCGGAAGAAGCTCCGGCAGGTCGGTCTCGGTGGGACTGATGTGAAGGAACTCAGGCTCAGGGGATACTGTGGGTTCGTGGGGTTCCTCATCCGCCAAGCCCACGGTAAATGCCGAACCGCTCAGTAAAAGGACCAGGTCGATATACTGCTCAATGGTCCCGTTTGGGTCATGCAGTGGCATCAGGTGGCTAAGCGGCTCAGAAAGACCTCCAGGAAAAAATATCATAAGGCACAAATCATCCATACCAGACAAATGGGCCAGCTCTACAAAGTCCCTCACATAGTCCTCGATCGGTCGGTCTCCTTGACGGAGACATATCAGTTGTGCTGCTGGATTCATGTTGGTGAGTTCTTCTGTTACGATGGTGGTTGAAGCAAGGAAGCAGGATCCACTTGCAGCACACACTTTATTAAACAAACTCCAAACTTGACAAAGACTCAGGCTAGGAACAGGACTCAGGGAAAGCACGACCAACATCGACAGTACAACACACAAGAACTCACCAAGACTGGACTAAAACACAGGACTTAAATACAGGGGCAAACGATCTAAACAGGATAACAAGGGGGTGTGGTTAATCTGAGACACCAGGGGAGACTAATAGACTTAACGGGGAACTACTAACATGAAACGACAGGGGAACACAGACTGATATTGCAACAGGGAACACCTCTGCATGATTGCGTCATGAAGCACGTATGAAAGCAGTCCAATGGCGTGACGGAACGTCATGTGACGTCATCGACCAGGAAACTATAAAGCACACCTGAACCAAACAGCGTCAGCTTCTGTGTCTTCAGCAAGCGCTCTATGTGAATCTGTCCCTGGTGTTTTTGTCTGTCTTAGAATTTGCTAGGCAGGAGTTTTCACCCATATATACAGGTCCTTCTCAAAAAATTAGCATATTGTGATAAAGTTCATTATTTTCCATAATGTAATGATAAAAATTTAACTTTCATATATTTTAGATTCATTGCACACCAACTGAAATATTTCAGGTCTTTTATTGTTTTAATACTGATGATGATTGGCATACAGCTCATGAAAACCCAAAATTCCTATCTCAAAAAATTAGCATATCATGAAAAGGTTCTCTAAACGAGCTATTAACCTAATCATCTGAATCAACTAATTAACTCTAAACACCTGCAAAAGATTCCTGAGGCTTTTAAAAACTCCCAGCCTGTTTCATTACTCAAAACCACAATCATGGGTAAGACTGCCGACCTGACTGCTGTCCAGAAGGCCATCATTGACACCCTCAAGCAAGAGGGTAAGACACAGAAAGAAATTTCTGAACAAATAGGCTGTTCCCAGAGTGCTGTATCAAGGCACCTCAGTGGGAAGTCTGTGGGAAGGAAAAAGTGTGGCAAAAAACGCTGCACAACGAGAAGAGGTGACCGGACCCTGAGGAAGATTGTGGAGAAGGACCGATTCCAGACCTTGGGGGACCTGCGGAAGCAGTGGACTGAGTCTGGAGTAGAAACATCCAGAGCCACCGTGCACAGGCGTGTGCAGGAAATGGGCTACAGGTGCCGCATTCCCCAGGTCAAGCCACTTTTGAACCAGAAACAGCGGCAGAAGCGCCTGACCTGGGCTACAGAGAAGCAGCACTGGACTGTTGCTCAGTGGTCCAAAGTACTTTTTTGGGATGAAAGCAAATTTTGCATGTCATTCGGAAATCAAGGTGCCAGAGTCTGGAGGAAGACTGGGGAGAAGGAAATGCCAAAATGCCTGAAGTCCAGTGTCAAGTACCCACAGTCAGTGATGGTCTGGGGTGCCATGTCAGCTGCTGGTGTTGGTCCACTGTGTTTTATCAAGGGCAGGGTCAATGCAGCTAGCTATCAGGAGATTTGGGAGCACTTCATGCTTCCATCCGATTTCTGCAAAGGATTCCCGACCAAGTATTGAGTGCATAACTGAACATAATTATTTGAAGGTTGACTTTTTTTGTATTAAAAACACTTCTTTTATTGGTCGGATGAAATATGCTAATTTTTTGAGATAGGAATTTTGGGGTTTCATGAGCTGTATGCCAAAATCATCAGTATTAAAACAATAAAAGACCTGAAATATTTCAGTTGGTGTGCAATGAATCTAAAATATATGAAAGTTTAATTTTTATCATTACATTATGGAAAATAATGAACTTTATCTCAATATGCTAATTTTTTGAGAAGGACCTGTGTATATATATATATATATATATATATATATATATATATATATATATATATATATATAATTATAATGGCAAGCGGACAACATTTCAATTGTGTGTTCATCCCTACCCAATCTACATCACGGGTGGGGATTGTGGTAGATTTTTCCCCTACGCACCTGACTTAGGTTGAACCGAGACACCTGAACCTATCAAACACTATTACTTGGTAGTGAGGTCTCTAGTGTTTCAATAAATAATATTATACACAGCTGAGTTGCCTCTGAACGCGCGGGTTGACTCGCTCCACACTATCACTTGGTAGTTAGGTCTCTAGTGTTCACTAAATACAACAATTTAACCCCGCCTGAGAGTCTCACAAAGAGTCGAACGACGTCTCGTCCCCTATCGAACACTATCACTTGGTAGTAAGGTCTCTAGTGTTCTTAACTCGCTCCACACTATCACTTGGTAGTAAGGTCTCTAGTGTTCTTAACTCGCTCCGCACTATCACTTGGTAGTAAGGTCTCTAGTGTTTTGCTAAATAACTTGTTCCCTATCTAACTTGCTCCCTATCTAACTTGCTGCGCAGCAATAATATACAGACAGACTTCAGCAAATGTCCTTTAAATGTTTTAATCACGGCCAGGAGAGTACTCGAGCAGTTCTCAGAGCATCTCTCCCAAGAAGAAGCAAGGCCGGAGGATCTCAGACAAATTCCATTGAGAATCCCACCAGTAAACACGAATACAACAGTTTTTATAGAATAAGGGTATGGCAAAATGATATGAAACATTACATAATTTCCCCACGATTTGATTGGTTCTTCATAGATAAGCCCTCTTGTTACTAGGTAACCAAAAGGTTTCAAGTTTAGACCTCTGTCTAGTTTCATTTCCCATGTTATTTTTACACTCACACAAACAAAGTCATGAGTTTTCACTAGTTTCGAACAGTACAAATGTTAGAATGTTAGGATGCCTAAAAGGGGAAGTCAGGTAAGAGTTAGTTATAATATTAGACCCAAAGGGGAAGTCAGGTAAAAGTTTATCATAAGGTTAGATAATCTAAAGGTCAGATTTTTAGAGTCAGAAACATGATTAGTTCCAAAAGACAGTTTACTATCTTATCTATTAAAAATCCATCACAGGATACACATGTATTGTGTGTTGTTCGTTTAGGAGCGCAGCATGCTCAGTCAGCCCTCGAGAAATTGAGAACGCTGTGCTCCCGCCGATAGCTCTTCGAGGAGGGCGCCTTGGCTCGCGTTCCTCGCGGCTTGCGTCCCGCTTCTGCAGAGGCAGAGCAGCGTCTCAAGTCGTGGGGTTCGCAAATGGAGTGGCCGAGGTCACGTCTGTACGCATTTCCCCCGATTTGGGTCAGTCTACTGCAAGTGGCCCCGTTCTGGTCGGCCCGAGTATGGTTTGCGGACCTAGTGTCTCTCCTCGACAGCTCTCCTCTGGAGATTCCGATCAGGAGGGACCTACTCTCTCAGGCGAGTGGGTCGATCCTTCACCCCCGCCCAGAACTGTGGAAACTGTGGGCTTGGCCTTTGAGGGGGTCCAGCTCATAAGTTCTGGTCTCTCAACCGAGGTTATTGAGACCATTCTCCACTCCAGAGCTCCATCCACAAGGAAACTGTATGCCTTGAAGTGGAGACTTTTCACTTCCTGGTGTGGAGAGCACCAGCTGGACCCGGTTAACTGCCCAGTGGGTGCAGTGCTGGAGTTCCTGCAGGAGCTCTTCTCCGCAGGGTTATCCCCCTTCACACAGAAGGTGTACGTAGCGACACAAGTTGCTTACCACGTCCCTTTGATTGGAGTATCTTAGGGGAGACACCTTCGCCTTCGACGGTCAGGTATATCAATACACCGTCCTGCCGTTCGGCCTGTCCCTGGCACCCCGTACATTTACAAAGTGCATGGACGCGGCGCTCGCCCCCCTGAGAAGTCAGGGGCTGCGTATAATGAACTATCTGGACGATTGGCTGATATTGGCACAGTCAGAGACAGAGCTTCTATCTCACAGAACAGTGCTTCTCAGTCATCTGGAAAGCTTGGGTCTCACGGTCAACTGGACCAAGAGCTCATTACTGCCCAGCCAGTCAATTTCCTTCTTAGGAATAGAACTGGACTCGGTAACCATGACGGCTCGTTTGTCGACACAGCGCGCGCGCCGTGTTCGCCACCTGGCCGCTTCTTTCCAGAAGGGCAGCTTCCTCCCTCTGAAAATTTTTCAGAGGATGTTGGGCTGTATGGCATCAGCTGCAGCGGTGCTCCAGCTGGGCCTACTGCGCATGCGCCCGCTCCAACGCTGGCTGAATGCTCGCTTGCCCCCCCGAGCCTGGGTGTCTGGCGGTCGGAAAATCAGAGTGACTCAGGCCTGCATAGCAGCTCTGCAGCCCTGGTTAGCGGCCAGCTGGTTCCAGCAGGGAGTAACGATGGGAACCGTCTCTCACCGGAAAGTCATCTCAACAGACGCGTCCAACTCAGGTTGGGGAGCGCTGTTCGAGGGCAGACCGGCCTTTGGCCAGTGGTCAGACCGGGAGAAGGAGTTTCACATAAACTGTCTGGAAATGATGGCGGTCGAGAACGCACTGCAGTGCTTCCTCCCGTTCATACAGGGCCAGCATGTTCTTGTCCGTTCGGACAACACATCTGTGGTTTCCTATATAAACCGTCAGGGCGGTGTCAGATCCAGAAAACTCTGCAATCTGACGGAACGCCTCCTTATTTGGTCTCAGATACACCTGCGCTCGCTGAGGGCGGCGCATGTGCCTGGCCATCTGAACGACGGCCCAGACAGACTGTCCAGAGACAATGTTCCCCCAGGGGAATGGTCCTTGCACCCCCAAACGGTCCAGAAACTGTGGCGCCTATTCGGCAGAGCGGAAGTCGACCTATTTGCGTCAAAAGACAACGCTCAATGCCCAATGTTCTTCTCGAAGGACGAGGACGCGCTGGCCCAAGTTTGGCCCAGCCTCCCGCTATATGCTTCCCTCCGGTCTCTCTGTTACCACAGGTGATCAAGAGAATCAGGGAAACGCGCCACTCGGTGCTCCTCATAGCCCCGCGTTGGGAGAATCAGATTTGGTTCCCGGAACTAGCACAGCTGTCACTTACAGCTCCGTGGCCGATTCCGGTGAGGGCAGATCTCCTCTCTCAAGCTCGCGGCACGATCTGGCATCCCCATCCAGAGCGCTGGTCGCTGCATGCATGGCTGATCAACGGGTACTCGTTACCCTGCCAGAAGGAGTGATGAACACGATCACGCAGTCTAGAGCCCCTTCCACGAGAAGGCTCTACGCGTCTAAATGGTCGGTGTTCTCCGGTTGGTGCACCGACAGAGGTCTGGACCCGCGGACATGCGGGGTGGCGCATCTGCTCACTTTCCTACAAGAGCTGTTGGATAAGGGAAGGTCCCCTTCCACGCTCAAAGTGTACGTGGTGGCCGTGGCAGCGTTTGCAGAACCAATGCACGGCCAGTCGCTGGGGAAACATGAGTTGGTCATCCGCTTCCTTAGAGGAGCTAGAAGGATGAATCCGCCGCGCCCCCCGTCGGTTCCTATGTGGGATCTTTCATTGGTCCTCGAGGCCCTGAAAGCTTTTCCTTTCGAACCACTAGACTCCGTGGGGTTGAAATATCTATCACTGAAAACGTTTTTTCTGACTGCGCTGTCATCAGTAAAACGCGTAGGGGATCTACACGCGCTGTCTGTCAGCGCGTCGTGTCTTGAGTTTGGACCAAATGACTCTAAGGTCATCCTCAGACCTAGACACGGCTATGTCCCTAAAGTGATGGGCACTCCATTCAGAGCGCAAGTTATTTCACTATCTGCTCTCGCAGCATCTGACAGTGAAAGTGATGTAAACCTCCTCTGCCCCGTCAGAGCGCTGAGGGTCTACATTACGCGCACCGCCTCCTTCAGGCGCTCGGAACAGCTTTTTGTTTCGTTTGGTGGGCGCACCAAGGGTTTCGCCTCCTCGAAACAGAGCCTGTCCAGATGGATAGTAGACGCTATAGCGGCCGCTTATGCGTCGAAGGATCTGCAATGCCCTCTGGGCATCAGGGCTCATTCCACGAGAGGCGTGGCCTCTTCGTGGGCATGGTCCAGCGGGATTTCTATCCACGACATATGCGTAGCGGCGGGCTGGAGCTCCCCGTCTACCTTTGTCAGGTTCTATAACCTAGAAGTTCCCGCCTTGCAGGCTAAACTGCTGTCAGTCTGAACGAGAGATGTATTCTGCCCAGATCCCCTGCTCAGATCACTCTCACATGACTCAGCTCTCCTGGTTGAGCTGCACTAAAGGGATTATGCCATGTGCCTATACAGACCCCACGCCCGCGCTGCTCTGTATTCCCTATGTGTGCTTATGTACAAGTGATGGCCCGCGAAATGGCCGGCCACCTTATTCTTCCACTTATGGGGTTCCCCCCTAAGTTCAGGGTCTCATGTGGATGCTTGGCGCGCACGGCGTTGACAAAGTGTTCCCGTAGCGTAAGCTAAACTTACGCAATACGAGAGAACCTCTCGTAAGAGAACGATACTCGGTTACTAACGTAACCTCGGTTCTCTCTAGAGAGGGAACGAGTATTGCGTAACCGGCCGTGCTCGCGCCACGAGCGACTTCGCTTCAGTCGACAAAAACCAGGGAAGCAGCCTACAGCCCATTCCTTTATAGGCTAAAGCCACGCCCATTCTGGCGGGCTGTGACGCTATGAAGGCGCGGGCGCCCTTCATTGGGCGTGATGTCACGCCCGGCTCACTGGTAGGCTGCAGCAGTTGCCCGCAGGGCAGCCAATGAGCACGCAAGATAGCCTGCTCTAGGTCTGCTAGCTGCTGCACTGCGTTGACAAGGTATACAAAAATTAAGGATAATTTTTTGGCTTCAGTATCTCGAGAAGATGAATCTTTCCCGTAGCGTAAGCTAAACTTACGCAATACTCGTTCCCTCTCTAGAGAGAACCGAGGTTACGTTAGTAACCGAGTATCGTTTTAGTGCATATATAAATAATGTATATATCTTTATTTGATGTTTTGTGTTGAAGCCAGTCGTCTCTTGCAATCAAGGTTAATGTTTTACAAATTATACAACAGTTACACTCTTTTATTATCTGTGAAATGAAGGTGCTTTGAAATGTAAACATTGTAAGTTGGCCTTGAAAGAGTATGTGTCGTGCATGCATTGCCATTAGTTTGAATATCATCACATTAGCATTTCAACAAATTGATTAACGGTGAATCATAATGGCTTCAAATAACAGCTCTGATCGTGACATAATGACGTCAGACTTGGATGTTTAGAATGTAATTTTTCTTTATTTTAAATAT
Organism: Gila robusta; assembly: GCA_030770095.1. Lineage (NCBI taxonomy): Eukaryota > Metazoa > Chordata > Actinopteri > Cypriniformes > Leuciscidae > Gila > Gila robusta. Next base: position 24,664 of record JAVALU010002062.1, on the reverse strand, counting down.
CATAGATTTTGTTGTCTTTTTTAATAGTCAAGCAACAAGATATTGAAGTGGTGCACTTGAACATAAAATGAACCTGAATATGTTTTCAGCTCATGCGGACAGTTACGGATGAGTCTTTACTTTCTGTCCAGCCACACCAAACAGATGAGTTTGTTAAGACTTCAGGGCTAAATATCACCACTACAGCATGTTCCCAAAGACTTAATCCCCATCAGCCATTAATGTTATTTTTAGAGGCCTCTAGGACATCGTGAAATTAACGATATAAAGGGTGTCTAATGGAGATATGGGGCGGTGGCGCTGAAATTGAGTCTGCTTTAGTGCTGAGCTCACCTGGGGACTCGCAGAATTAAACTAAAACATTACATGACAGAGAAATCAAGCTCTCCGTCTGACTGTTTACACTGCACAGCAAATGACCTCACTTTTAGCCAGCACAGATGGAGACATGAAAACACAACCAGATTGGCATTTCATAAGAGAAATAGTAGTGCTTACAAGGCAGGAACAAAATAGCTTTTTGAATTTAGATAGATAGATAGATAGATAGTAGATAGATAGATAGATAGATAGATAGATAGATAGATAGATAGATAGATAGATAGATAGATAGATAGATAGATAGATAGATATATATATATATATATATATATATTTGAATAATGGAAATTGATAATGTGTAATGTTATATATACCAGGTTACAGAGATGTCTTTTTAGTCTAGATTTAAACTGACAGAGTGTCAACTGTCAACTGGTCAGAATTTTGGATTGTAATTGACGTGAAGGACTATAATGTGTAACGCTTAAGTACCACGGAGCTTAACCATTTAGTGCTTTGTAAGTAATTAGCAAGATTTTAAAATGTATGCAATGTTTATTAGGGAACACCGGTTATCAATGAACCCAGTATTACGTTCAGTAACCCATTGTTTTCCCTTTCAATTATTTATAAGCTTCTTGTTTTAAAGTCCCCCTGTAGTCAATAATTGTATCCCTTAAAACTCATCTTTGATCACCAAAATGACATATTTAAAAAAAAAAAAAATCCTTGAAAAAAAATTTCTTCATGTTTTAAAATAGCTTGAATGTAACTCTACACCCTTACCTCATTTAGTATACGCGGTTCTATGAATATGCAAATTAGCCCCGCCTCCACTCAATCACAGCAGCTCAGAGATCCACTCGTTGACAATCACACGTTGACTTGATTGGTTACAAGGTAGTTTGTGACGTCAGAAACACCAACGATTTCAAACTGTGTTTTTGAGACTGTCTTTGGTTCACTGCAGTTTTAAGGAGAAAATACTCAAGATGGACTTTAAGCAAAACTCACTTAATTCGAATGATTTTTCAATAGACTTAAGTCATAAGTCATTTTGCTTCTCAAGAAAATGCATCTTGATTTAAGAATGTTTAGATATTTGCAATGGAAAACAAGACTGAATAAGAAAATATATATTTTTTTGCATGCAGTGTAAAGATTTAGAACAAACCCTAACCAGAATACTTGAGGAACATGGCCTGAAAAGCCCTGTAAAGAATGAATGAAATTAAATTAGTTCACTGAGGTATGTAACACACACACACACACACACACACACACACATAGCCTCTCAAATGACAGGAAGAGGAAACAAGGACATGGAGAAAAAGCATCCACAGAAAGAGAGAAACACACGTGCGCACACACAATGTGCAATGTGCTGCTCCGTCTGAGCTCATACCTGATTTAAAGCAGTGTATAGTGAGCTGAGAGTACGGAGCAATTTTCATCAGAGCATTTTCATCTGAGATAAGCAGCTCCACACAACTGTGACTGTTTATTACGCAGTGTCGGTGTGAAGATCACGAGGAAGAGAGGAAAGCTCTTCTTCCTCCACCCTCATGTGAATCTGTGCTGATTAGCTCTGATTGGAGAATCACAAGCACATACCAAATGCTTCACCTATACCTAATGAATCACAAAATCCATCTTACACTGTAAGTCGAACCTACAACACTATCAAAACGCTCACACCTCACTGCATTGATGAGCTTGATATTACAGAATGCTGAATAAATTTACAGTCTGTTAACAGAATAGATTATCCAAAAAAAAAATTAATTCTGTCATCATTTTCTCATGCATCATGTCATTTTAAATGTTTTGGACAAAAATAAATGTTGAAGAATGTCCTGAACATTGGTTTGAACACACTGTTGATTAGCATTATTAGATCTTTTATGAATGCTTTAGGTTATGCACTAATGTGGTGTGATATTTACTTCTCTTTCAACCACTTAACCTCTTGTCTTGTCTATTTTCTTGCTTCTAGAGACCCAGAGGTAAAAAACAGTACTAATATCAGTGTGGGAATCTGCGATTAACGTCTCTCCTGAGGACTTGGATGATGAAATGTCTGGCCTAGATCTACAAAACACCCAGATGTCCTGGCTGGGACAAAAAGGTTATGAATGAAACATGAAAGACGAAACAGAACAACTGTCTGGAACAAACTCTTTTAAAGAACCAAACTTGGAAACTGTCAGAAGACGGTTAAATTCAAGAGGTTTTCAAAGCTACTTGAATTGCTGGAGTTTAAAAGTTTCTGTTTTCATGTTTAATTGATGTGAACATCAGTATTTAGGGGTTCAAGCGTGAAACGCTGAAACCCTATTGTAATTGTTAGAATTTCCAAGGATCAGCATACTGCCCTAAAAGTGATCGGGCAGACCAAGCCGTATGTCATAGAGACTAGAAACTTTGGGGTTTTAACATCACCAAGGCTCTCCCCAATCGGCCTGATGGTGGCGCTACAGCGATCAAAAGTACGTAATGGTGAAGTGTTCTGGTATTTTGTATTTTTTGAAAAACCTACTTTTGCAAGTAGTCCTAGGTTTTTGCCCAATCAGAACCAAACCAGTGCATAAATATTCTCTGGAGTCTGATTGTCAATAATTATCCAAATTTGTTTTTGAAATTTCGATCTACGTCTGCGAAGGGACGCTAAAACTTTTGAAGTGGCCGTGGCCACTTTTACCAAAAGCCTATCCCTCTTGAACGGAATGAGATTTCACCAAACTCAGTACACTTATGTACAGGCTCAGTCTGTGGGGTTATACAGGCCCTATTCTAAGCAACTTTGCCTCTACCACTGTCATATCGAATTTTTCATTAAATATTGGAGATTATTTCAAAACCCTACTTTCACCAACTAGTCCTAGGTTTTTGGCTCAACCTTGATAACTGTTAAAAAGCTTTATATTTGCAGAAAGCAGCAGAATTTCCTCCAAAAACCAGAGCATTCTGTCTGGGCCTGGCAACTGCTCATTACTTGATATCGGTCATCAATTTAAAGTTCATTACTGTTCCTCTGCCAAAACGCCCAGTCATTTCAATGCTGAGTGAACCAACTCAATTTAGTATGTGCGCATTTGGAGACCAATGACATGGCAGCGCTTGAAATTAGCACACTTTTAGAGAGGATTAGAATGTTTTTTAAATAAACCATTCCGCTCAGATTATCCACCCAGAATATCTCCATTTTCCCTGTGCATGCCTTTAAAATGATTGCCCTGAGAAAATGTGAAACCTTTAATCTACCCTGTGGTAGCTCACTGCTTTATAGCAAGGGGGAGAGAGAGTGTTTTATTCTTGCAATGCAGATGTTTCCATCTGAGAGATTACTGAATGGATATCGTCATTGCAGAGATTTCAGTGTTACGGACCACTGTATTTAAAACAATACAACTTTAAAAGCTTTCATATATTATTAACAAAGAACACATACATAATGCATATTAAAATATTGTGTTATCTTAGCAACAAGATAAAGCTCTGCTGAACACTATTTGAATGACTTATGGAAATTCTGCCCACAGTATGTAGACTGTTCCAATTTGGTAACTAATGAGGTTACAATGCAAATTCCTATATAGACATCATACAGACAGTGCCCTTTTGTTTTAGGTAATCAAACAAAGGCAAGATTGAAGTGGAAAAAATAGTCTTTTTTAACACCATATTCCCTGGGGTATGTTGGAAAAGAGTTTGTTGTAAACTTGTTGTGGCATGCAATCAACATTGCTTGCTGAAATAATGGAAAGTAATAACAAAAGTAGTTCATTTAAAAGACATATCTTGATGTTGATAAGCGAATCAATTGGTACAACTAAATATGCACATTTTTCTTCCCTGTAGGATGTTAATCTCACCTGCAGACAAGAAGACGGTTCTTAGATGGAGCATTGCTGCTTTCAGCCAAGTTGTAATAAATGGTCTTTTGATATTTATATTCATCATCACGTCTTGCTCAGACTTCAGTCTCACACGCCTCCCTCCACCACGACAAAACCCTATACCTGATTCAGCCCTTTGCTGTGTGAGGTCACTGACTCCTGTCGCTTCCTCTTCTTCTTCTGGCTTGAAAGCTCTGATATGCTCTTAATTGACTCCAGTCCATCAGAGAGCGGGAGACTGCGAGGCCAGTGGACACAAAGGTGTGCAAAATATCACAGGAGGTAATTGACAAGCGCAGACGAGATGACCTCCTGCAGAGAAAAGTGAAAGGGGTTAGCGCTGTATTTGAAGAGGGACTCATGGGGGTCGGTGCCGGTGAACTCTTCAGCTAATGGTGGATGGTTTCCAACATCATTCAAAAATTCCTGTGGTCAGTACAGCATTTCTGCTGTGCTAAAATATATGATAGTTGAGGCGCAAAAGTCTTAGTCAAAGTCTTTTCTTCCTCATTGTGACATATATCACAATGAAACAGCTTCTCAATCAAGATCAAAGGTAGTAAACGCCAGTAAACACATTATCAGAGGAGAGATGTTGCTGCAAGAGGGAGGGGAAGGTATTTTGATTAAAGATTACAAGGGCACATGAATTTGGAAAAAAAAGAAAGAATGATGTGCATGGATAAATCATTTATAATAAATGCTGCAATATTCCATTAAAAATGTTTTGATATCATGGTGACTTTAACCTTAATTTACATGTCAGGGACGTCTGACTTAAGAAAATAAGATTTAAAGTAAATTTGAAAAATAAAATTAGTAAAATATAGCTGCGAGCAGCGATTGCGGGCCCAAGCCGGTGGCACCGCCACCCCGGTGCCTTTACCTAAAGGCACCGGGGTGGCGGTGCCGCCAGCTTTGGCCCTTCATCGCTGCTCGCAGCTATATTTATATATATATATATATATATATATATATATATATATAAAAAAGCCTGCACCCCGGTGCCTTTAGGGTTATTGTGCACGACGTGCAAAAACGTAACCCCGCTTTGACTGTTGAAAAGAAGTGTGCTGTAGAGCTTGGATCAGTGTGGGCTCTGCAAAAGTGCGCATCGAGGGCACATATCAACCACAAAGTATGCGTGAGCAACCTTCTGAAACCTAAAATGAAAAATGAGACAGCCTACGGTCTCATGGATTTAACAGACACATGAAATAAGTACAGAAGACCGAAAATTCATATGAAGTGTGCCATTTGGGACAAGGCCTATGATCGTGAATCACAATAGCCACGTATATGAGATAATTTAAATTTAGTATAATTTTTAGGTCAATATGTTTTGCAGCACTTAAATGTGTAAATCCAGAAGCCCAGTATTTATCTGGAGGTCTTTGTCCTTTGCCTGTCAACCTGGTTTGTCTCTGCCTTTTCTGTTCTGCCCTGTTTGCCATTGTTCACCCTGCCTGTCTTGACCATTCTTAATAAAAAGCTGCAAATGGATTCCCCTGGCCTGACCCTGCCTCGATACAACACATATGCTGCATCTGCTCGCTATCTGCCGAACGGCTCTGGTAGTTCCGCTTCAGCACTGATGATGTTGAAGGAATAGTGCACTCTGGTTGGTCTGGATTATTCTGGAATATTTATTTTATACAGAAATAAGTTATTAATAATTCAGATGATATATATATATATATATATATATATATATATAAAGACACAGAGAATATTACTTGCCTTACCTGATTAGTACAATAAAAAAATAAAAATAAATAACTAGGGAAACCGGGAGAATTATTCTGATTTGATGATACACTCAAAATATTACACAAGCAATCCTTTAAATTTAATGATATTCAGAACAGAACAAGAATTTTAAAAAACTATAAACAAGAAGTAACCGAAATAATGTAAAGCGAAAGTGAAAGTAAGTGGTGTTGGGCTCACGTAACTCTCTCATTAGAATCAAACTGTTTCAACATTTGCGATGTATTTGGATGCTTAACTATTCTTTATAATAGGCTTTGTACTTCACTCACGTTCCAATGTGTGTGTGTGTGTGTGTGTGGTGTGTGTGTGTGGGTGAGGTGCGGGTGCGGGTGCGATTGAACTGTTACACATAAAAACATACTCCGTCATTTTGTTCATAGAGGACATAAATTCAAACTGCAAAGTGTTTACTTATATTTATGTACACTCACAATAAAACACAACAAAGTGCTTTTGTCAAACTATAAACTCAAACTGTAACCTACAACTGTCCCCCAACCAAAATCTCACCCACACACACCCACACAGTTTAAAAGCAAAAAATATTTATCCAACCTCATTTAAAAACAGTCTGTGAGTGCCATCTTTTGGACATTCATCATATTGCATTGGTTTTAATTTCTTGTCCTCAAACAGAGCACTAATCTGTTTATTTTTAAGTTACACATTCTACATTGATTAAAATAGAAAATCAAATGTGTTTTTTTAATGGTAGTATTATTTTATACAATAAATTATAATTCTGATGAGAATAAAGTTAGTGTGGATAAAATGTTTAAGGAAAACATTGATCTAATATAGCACATTAGAGAGAGAGAGAGAGAGAGGGAGGCGCGGGCGCGATCGAACTGTGTGTGTGTGTACGTGTGTGGGAGAGAGAGAGGCGCGGGCGCGATCGAACTGTGTGTGTGTGTGTGTGTGTGTGTGTGTGTGTGAGAGAGAGAGACGCGGGCGCGATCGAACTGTGTGTGTGTGTGAGAGAGAGAGGCGCGGGCGCGATCGAACTGTGTGTGTGTGAGAGAGATAGAAAGAGAGAGGCGCGGACGCGATCGAACTGTGTGTGTGTGTGTGTGTGCGTGTGTGAGAGAGAGAGGCGCGGGCGCGATCGAACTGTGTGTGTGTGTGAGAGAGACGCGGGCGCGATCGAACTGTGTGTGTGTGTGTGTGTGTGTGTGTGAGAGAGAGAGAGAGAGAGAGAGAGAGAGAGAGAGAGGTAGTGTGTGCGTGAGACAGAGAGAGAGGCGCGGGGCGCGATCGAACTGTGTGTGTGTGTGTGTGTGTGTGTGAGAGAGAGAGAGAGAGAGACCCGGGCGCGATCGAACTGTGTGTGTGTGTGTGTGTGCGTGTGTGAGAGAGAGAGAGGCGCGGGCGCGATCGAACTGTGTGTGTGTGTGTGAGAGAGAGAGAAAGAGAGAGGCGCGGGCGCGATCGAACTGTGTGTGTGTGTGCGTAATACATGTGATAAATAAATAAAAGTGCGTATAAATACAATTTTGGACACAAGAGGGCAGTATGGCCCTATGTATGAATTTGTGTTCCCCCTCCTCACACAGACACACACACATACAGAATGGCAGGGTGCATTCTCTCTGTCAGAGAGAGAGAGGGAGAGAGAAAATTCTCAGAATCCACATTCAAGCCACAATATCTGACTTTCTGTTGGTCGGAGGTAAAGGATGTAAATTAGAAAGTTGTTCGGCTTGATGAGAACAATATATACGCCAAGTTTTGTAACTGTAGGTAAAATTACCTAAGTTATAACACACTTTATGTGTCCTTTTTTAGTCATAAATTCATTTCCTCGCCACGGCCAAACCGTTCGAGATATCAAAAATCCGTCCGCAATTTAGCATCCTCAATGTCTTGACTTCATGCTGCCCGAGTTTCGTGGTGTTTGGATTAATTCTCTAGGAGAAGTATATAAAAAATAAAAGCATGCATTTTCCAAACAACCCATAATAGCTGACTTCCTGTTGAGCTGTCGTAAAACTTAGAGCACGAAAGTTGTTCGGCCCGATGAGATCTATAAGTGTACCGAGTTTCATATCATTACATGCAAGCATGTTTGATATATGGACAAGTGTTCGAATCCCATTCCAGGTGGCGCTGTCGAGCCCCCCTGCCACGCCCGAGTACCATCTTCAGCCTGGCCCTGATGGCCGCGGGTTCTGACCCGTGTGCAAAGTTTCAAGAGTTTTCGAGCACGTTAAGGGCCCCAAAACCTTGAAAAACAAAAATAAAAGCATTCTCACTCAGCAGACAAACCCCCCTCCCCTCAAACACACGGAGAGACGTAGGGTCAGAGAGAGAGGAAGAGAAAATTCTCCAAAACATCCACATTCAAACCAAAATATCTGACTTCCTGTTGGTCTGAGCTAATGACATTAAATTAGAAAGTTGTCCAGCTCGATATGAACAATATACATACTGAGTTTTAAGATTGTAGATAAAAGTATAGACCTAACTCCCCCTCTTTTGTCAAAAGGTGGCGCTACTGAGCCCCTGCACCACGCCCGTTTCTGAAACTTTGCACATGTCTACTGGCTAATAAATGTGATGTGTCTGTCGAGTTTCATGCAATTTCAAGTATGCTAAGAGTCTCAAAAGCATCAAAAAAGAATCTTAAAGTTTGATGCGTTACCACGGCAACAGTATCTAAGATATCAATAATCCTTTCACAGGTCTAAATCTGCCGTGTGTTTACATTATACACATAAAGTTTGAAGCAAATCGGGTAAAAATAAGAGGGTGATTTTAAAGCATTTTGAAAGTGACACACTTCCTGCTGCCAGTTGGTGGCGCTATAACTTTGACTCACAATAGTCACATCCATGTGATCGGCCTCTTACAGCGAACACACTGCTGAAGTTTCATCAAGATCAGTCAATGTATGCAGAAGTTATAACACACTTCCTGTTTCCATTATTCGCCATAAATTCGTTTCCTCGCCACGGCCAAACCGTTCGAGATATCAAAAATCCCCTGGCAATTTTTCATCCTCAATGTCTTGACTTCATGCACACCGAGTTTGGTGACGATCGGGTGAATTCCCTAGGAGGAGTATATCGAATTCCTGAGCACGAGTTTCCAAACAACCCATAATAGCCGACTTCCTGTTGGGCTGGCGTAAAAAGTAAGAGTGCGAAGGATATATGAAACGATGAGATCTATATGTGTACCGATTTTCAGATTAATTCATGCAAGCGTGTTTGATATATGGACATGTTTTCGAATCCCGTTCCAGGGGGCGCTGTCGAGCCCCCCTGCCACGCCCGGGTACCATCTTCAACCCGGCCCTGATGGCCGCGGGTTCTGACCCGTGTGCAAAGTTTCAAGAGTTTTCGAGCACGTTAAGGGCCCCAAAAGTGCCCAAAAGGTAGTAAAATAATAATAAGAATAATAATAATAATAATAATAATAATAATAATAATAATAATAATAATAATAAATAATCCTAAGGAAAACAATAGGGCCTTCGCCTTTTCAAGGCTTGGGCCCTAATTAATATGGTACAAGATATTTAGATGTTAAGTCTACCTGTAAGAACTAATTTTGTAATCAAGTATTTATATTACAATATTTGGTGCTAAGCAAGATTACTTTTTTCTTCAAGCACATGTAGCTGAACATATGGCCTAAATAAATACCTAAAAAAATGTCTCAGCCTAAATTCAAAACCACTACATGCATAATGGTCTTATGGTCATAAATATGCTGGTTGACTTTAGGTCAAAGAATTGAAGGTTTGAGTCCTGCTGATATCAATCATCGGGAATCTGGATTTTGTACTAAAATATTAATATTCGGTAACACTTTATTTTAATGTGTCCTTGTTACACGTTACATTTACTGTAGCAATAACTATAAATTAGGAATAAATAATCACGTGCAACTAACCCTAAACCAACCCTAATCCTACCCTAACCCAATAGTAAGTACATGTATTTAATTAATATGACTAATTACACTCTAACAGGGACACATTAAAATAAAGTGTAACTGAAAATTTAAACGTGCAGCGAAGGAACAGCCCTACCTCTACATTCATGCATACTCATAAGAATAATACTCTTTTATGAACTGGATTGTTTATAAAAATAAGCCTTAAATCTCTATCCATGACAAATTTCTCTTGGAAAGTATGGGCATTCAGTGTTCAAATGAGGTCATATTTGTCTTGTGTAGGGAAAAATCACTGTACAGATGGCACTGAAGGCTAACTAAACCAATTTATATGATTGAATTGAATTATTTCTGGTGGCTCCATTAATGTGGCTTAATTATCTTGCTTGTTCAGCTGGTCTTCTTTCCAGGCCTAGCTTTGCCTGTGGTCTTCCAGTCTGAACAACTGAGACAGATGCCCAAAACCCCTCTAAAACCAGCAAACTAGACCAGCAAAACATCTTAGGTATGGTAATTTTGTAAGTAAGGTAATTGGGAGAGTTTCAGGTAGGGTAAACATATAGGAAACGCTTCATTTTACAGTACAGTACTTACAGTGTACTTACCTAGAAAGTACTGGGTAATATAAGGTAAGTACATGGGATTAGGGGTAGGTTCAGGGTTAGTACCTAGTTATTACCCAGTTATTACCCAGTTATTGTAATTACTATAATAAGTACATAGTATGTACATGGGAAACAGGACTGTAAAATGAAGCGTTACATATACATACTTATGTTCATGTTGTCCAGTCAACGAAGTTGGTCACATTAAGATATATGTATCTCTGTCTCTCAGCTCTTGGAGTCGTGAGGCACGGGTCAGACTCAGCACACGAAGGATGTGTTCTCTTCATATCTTTATCTCTTATCAGGAGCTAGAGAGGATATCTCGAGAAGTGATCAGAAAAAATGGAACACGTGATTTTGGCGCGCACGGCTAGTTATAGATGAGTGTAGTTAGGTGACATATTAGCCACAGTACACAGGCCCAGGACCAACATTTTTACCCTGCTAGTCATGGTGATTTCATAAATGTGATTATTTAAGACCATTTCTGACCAAATTTAAAGTGATACCTCTGTTCACGTTGCCTAGTCTCCTTTAACCTTGAAATGGTTAAAGACTAAAAAAAGACTCCAACATAATAGTCTGCAATGACAGTCTCTTTTCCTCTTGAAAGTTCCATTGTATGTCATACAAAAGCTTATGTTTGAAGTGTTTTTGTTAAAGTTATAGCTATACCTTCGAGAAGCCTTGACGCTTTTTTCTCCGCGCGCGCTCCCTTCAGCACTGATCTGCGCGCGCTCCCAGTGCAGGCGGCGGCGTCCTTATAGGCTACTACCTTGAGGGGAAGGTATGGGGAAAAGGATGGGGAAACCGTACAAAACCAGTTTCCAGGTCAACGCGGGGTTAGACACGCTGAAGGCGACCATCGTTACGCTCTTGAACGCGCTCGCTTTGAATCCCGCCACCACCTGCATACAAAACTGACGCGCGTGTTTGGAGCTCGTGAGGAAAATGCTGACGCGTTTGATCGTTTCGTCAGCGGTTTGACGTGTAGACTGCTGAGGGATATTCATTACTCTTAAGGACTTTTTATGAACGCAAATATTTCGTTTACGCGGAAACACTTTCTTGGGAGAAGGACATGAATTTGGAATTTTTGTATATACTTTCTATATAATGAGAAACGTCGTGTATAGGTTACGATATCAGCCTGCTGAGGGATATTTATTACTCTTAACGACTTTTTATGGACGCGATATCATCGCAAATATGTTGTTATTTGGAAAACAGAATGTTTGAACATGTTTCGAATAGTTAATATAATCACTGAAATGTTTTATTATTCATCCTCAAATCTCGTATAGCTACTGCACCATTTTCCATTTACTAAATAATATTTGCTTACATTTTGCCTCATTAAACGAGGAAACCAGAATTATTTCCACAGCAAACAAACTCGAATGATCATCGCAAACATCCTGTGGGGAACTATTTCTCTGAGAACGTCCTTGCATTTGGAAACGTTTCGAATATTATGAGATATATTTGTGCGACGTGTTTGACGTATTACATTGCTCCTTGCGACTTTATGTGGACGAGAACGATCGTCTTGGTCTTATACGTGGAAATTCTTTAAATTTGGGGATGTTCTGAATAGAATATAGCGCACTAATTATTTATAGTCAAAGCTCTTACTGCAGCATTTTCATTTACAGAACATCTAATTTAACAAGCGAATGCCGTGTTTATGTGGAAATAACGCAACTGAATTTGGGAATGTTCTTGAAATTCTTATTTATTTACCAATCATTTTTAGCGTTCGGTCTCTTATTAAACCAGGAAAATCCATGTTGCACTGATGCATGAGGAAACTGATATCCTCATTTAGATAAACTGAACGTTACGAGACTTCAGCAAGAGTTTGGCGCAACTACATCCACCGGTGATGCCGGAGGTCACTTCCACCAGAAGTGATAGGCTAACATCCAAAGGCATTATGTTTTTATGCAACACCACAGCCATCAAGGACTGGAGTTATTTTCTCTCTCAGATCTTGCCTCTTGTGAATAAATCAGCGGGATTTGTTCAGGATCGGGTAGAGGCTGTTACGAGCACCATGGTGACGGCTCTGGAGCCCGATCTGACCGGGATGAGCGCTAGTCACCCGCCGCTCGACTCCAATCACACGTCCGGGACGGAGCACGTCTTTCAGTACTCGTACTCCGAGAGTGACCTGCAGTACACGGACTACAGGACGCCGCCGAGGGACTCAATACCGCTGCCCAAGGCGGTGCTGTACCTGGTCATGGCCGCGCTGGTGGTGGTGGCCGTGGCGTACGCGATCGTGGGGCACCTGGTGAAGGATCTCGTGCATGAGTGTTTGGGTAAGTGCATTCTGGAAATGCATACTGTGTGATCAACTAAACAACACTCTGACGAAACACTGTGCAAGTATTTGTGTGTTTTGGGTATGCATTGATATCAGAAATATTCAACACTGAAATACAAAATGCAACTCTGTCTGCACCTGTTTGGTTCATTGCACTGCTGCTGATAAAATAAAATAAAACAAGACTAAGGTCTCTAGTTGGTTTCCCAACCTAAACCAGCAAAAGTAGGTTTTTCGATTAATTGTTTAAATGTGGTCGATTCAAAATCAATTCTCAAAGGCCTCGAATCGATTTTTTTCGACATTTATTTATTTATCACCCAAAAGCCAGTATTAGTTTTCCTACACTTTTCATAGGCTTGCAGCCTCCATGTTACACCTATCCTGTGAGATTTTATGTTTATTTTATATTAAACATAAAATAACCTGATCCTGTTTGATTAAGGCATGCGCCTGTTCTGACCAATTTTAAGCATCAATTTTTCATCTTGCATCAAACCCCTGTCTATTCATTGTATGCATTTGAAATATAGAGTTGGGTTCTGTTTTAATGTACCCAAGTGTACCTAAAATAAAAAGAGTTTAATATAGGCCTACAGGTTTGTGGCTCTTAATTTATTTGTATTAATTAACCACTTGTAAATGTGTGTTCACTGTTCTTTTTTATAAATATAGGATTTGTATTGAATCTATATTCATTGAGTCGAATCGGGAATCGAAAATCGAATTTAGAATCAAAATCGAATCGAGAATCGAAATCGAATCGAATTTAGAACTTGCGAATCAAAATCGAATTGAATTGGAACATTTGAATCGAGACCCAGCCTTAAGCAAAAGAAACGTTATTTCTTAATGTTTGCTGAACGTTTGAAACATGTTTAATGTTTTAAAATGTTTTTCTTGGCTATGCGAACATTCCATTTCGTCATCCTTCAACATTCTAAAACAAGTATTCGTTAGAAGAACTAAGGCGTTTCAGAAAAAAAGTTCCATGAATGATGTATAAATAAGGGGTTTGTGCTAAAGACCAGTTGAACAAACATTCTATTAATGTTACTGGAAGAACGTTTGTTCATAACATTGAAAGAACATTGTCAGAACATTAGCCAAAGTTCAGAGAGTGTTCCTGTAAAACCTCTCTAAAACCAGCCAACAGATCAGCCTGACCACACTGGACCAGTTAAAACATTTATATACATGGACCATATACATTTATAGCTCATTTATTGTAGCCATTTACCAGTACTATAGTCATTTTATATAGTACTATAGTCATTTTCATATCATATGAAATTGTTTTCTGAAAGTGTGTATTTGTGTGCTTTGGGGGTTTTGTGAGCTTTTGGTGTGTTTAGGCATTCACATTCATAAGGGGTTATGATGAGTTTTGCTGAAGTGTGCTTTTTGGGGGATGCTCCATTATGTTTGATATTTACGCATATGTACGTGAGTGCTCATAGGCTCATAGATATTTTGTTTGCAAGGTCCTTGATGGTGCATACTGTCTGCATCAGTTCTTACATTACAGAGTCGCAATGCCAAAATGCACCTCTGTTGTACATTCACACATTTACATTCACCTCCACAAACATCTCGGCTGATTCCTGAAAGCTCAGAATTGAGTATCCGGAAAGGAGTGAAAAGGAATTACAGTCCCTCACTTCTGTTTTTCAAAGACCTTGACGTTTACCTGAAGCGATGAAGCAGGCGAGTTTCACACAGACACACACACACACACACACACACACACACACACACACACACACCACACACACACACACACACACACACACAGAACAAGCAGAGAGGGGACATGAGCACTCAACAATACCTAAGAGATTTCCCCAAAAGCGAGCTCTCATCCTGCATGTCCTGTAGATGTGCTCTGTGCATTTGTGTCGATCCTGGAGGTGTAAATGTGAAGATTGTCTGTTTGGTGAGATTCTCACTGTAGTATTTCTCTCTCCGGAGTCAGACAGGAAGTAGGGAGCTCTCTTTTTCTATCCTAGTAATGCACACTATTTAGTTTCCATTTCGTCTGCTTGTTTATTGTGATATATGGCAAGCCTCATTATTATTGCTGATTCTTAGGGTTGGGGTTTTCTTAAAAAAAATAGTGCTATTACTTTTCTAAGTGACAGGAGTTGCATTTTTTTTTTTTTTCTTGGTGGACAATAAAAAGTCTGGCAAAAAAAGCTGGCGATCCACCATGAACACCCTAGAAATCACCCAGAACTCAGTGGCATTGACCTTTGCATAGGCATGGCAAGCACCACTAATATTTTCTTTAAAAAAATGTACTCAACCTGTCATATAAAAAGTCAATGCAACTCCCCAATATATAAAAAACAAGATGAATGAATGCAGGCATGCAGAATGTATAGAAGAGCCAGTTCTCTTACCGCATGTGTTCTTTCTCCGGAATTATAAAAATCCCTTTTAATGCCCTGATTATTTTGCCATGCTTATTTTCCCTCTCCCTCTTTCACTGAAGCAGTTCAGCCTAATTGGCATAAATGTGTATGTGGGAAGTTTTCATGCCATCACATGTCTCTGCTTATCAGCCACTTTTGTTTACTCGCACCCTTCAGTCTGACTCTGCTGTATTATCTGCTAATCTTAATTCCAGGATGCTTTCTGAGTCAAAGGCGAATGCGTTTAGCGCTGCCAGGCTGGAGGCTTCTGTCATGGATCTGACCTAAGTGTGCAGTTTGATGGAGCATTCAGACCGGATGAGTTATTTGAATCATTAATCAAGCAGTGTAGTCCTTTAATTATCAATAGGTGAACTGCAAGGTATTTAATTAATGCAGTCAGACATCAGCCCGGGGCTCATATACAATATGTAGTGTGTATTGCATTACACAAAGAAGCTGTTGTTGCTTCCTAACTGGAATATCAATTTTGTTTTCATGAATTGTGAAATATGACCCGGACATGTTCTTGTTTTTTGTGAGGTTCTCGGTTTCTTTTTCATAAAGAAGCCTGCACATCTTTTTCGTTTTCCATCATGCTTTTCATTAAATTATTGAAATCAGACCTGTTAATCAAGTCATGGGCTATTTCTAACTTAGTTTATGTCCTTGAATAATAACGTGTGTAATGTTTGTATAATGTGTCTGTGAAAGTGTGCATGCCTCTTTTGTGTTAGACAAAATGTACACGGCATTAATGGCTTGTCATTGAGTGCAGTGAATATGAATATTTATGTTTATCTCCACCTCTGTCAGTACAGCATGCATATCATGGTTTAACATCTCACTTCTGCTGCCAGAGGCTGTTTACTGCTTCTCTATGTCTTGTGCTTTCTGTCACAGTTTTCTGACTGAATCTGTCTGCAGACCATTTTCAAATAGTTTCACACTGTTTTGTCAAAATTGACTCAATAGATGAATTCAGACTTCAGGAAGGTTTTCTGTGTATTATGAGCATTTTAGAATCAGAACTTTGAATCATGAAAGTTCCATTTAAAGTATACATTTGTTCTGACAGAAATACTATTTTTTTTCCCCTATTCTGGAGAGAAGTTATTCTATTTGTCTAGTAATTAAACTAGGTATGAATCAGTGTGGATAATGAAAGAATAAAGGCCTATTCACAGCAAGTTGAAAAACATGAAAAGTTGAAAGGCATGAAAAACTTCATAATGGCCACAAAGTACTCTATGGCCGTTTTATTCTCTTTATCCAACATGTACGAGCCTTTTATGCATAAATACAAAAAACATTGTAGAAATAATCAATGAAATAATTGTGTGTGTGTGTGTGTGTGTGTGTTGGAATGCAAGGTCAGTTTTTAAAATTGTTCAGAAAGTGAACAATTTATATACAATATTCCAATAACAATTTTTCTTTAAAAAAAAATTTGAATACCTGAAGAAATTTTTGCCATCGTAACGTTTAAAAAATATACTGAATAATAACATTCAGTTTACATTTTTGGCACAAAGAACATACAGATTTTAATCTGTATATTATTTGTGCCAAAAATGTTATACTGAATAAGCCTTGAATAAAAAGCTATGAAAAATAAAGCATTTATTGTCATTGTCCTGACAATCCTCACTCCTTCATATTTGTATTTGCATGTGTATGACTCTAAAGTGATTTATAACCTTAGTCCTTTGTCCCCAAGGTCTTTTGTTGTCTAAAACAACATTCTGCACAGGCTGTTATTACAAGTAACTTTTTAAGTAACTTGTAAAGCATTACTTTTAAATTTAGAGTTATTTTTTCAATTAAGTTACACAATTTGAGAGAAATCGTGAGTAAGTTCAGAGGCATGTGTGTGAAATATGTTTTTTTAGTTCTAGACTAATGTGAACAACATGAATTTACTCATTTCACTTGCACAAAAACAGTATTCCTCATAAACATAAGTGAAATGCAAACTCAGAATATTACACAAACCTAAACTAATTAAATATGTGAAATAGCACAAATATACTTTATGTATGTAATATCACTTTAACCAATGGATTGCTTGCTGCTGACCGTCAATAATCCAATTCAACTACTAATAAGCAAAAATTAATTACTTCAGATAAACATCACATTTGTGTTTCTTTTTTTTTTCTTTTTCTTTTTTTTGCTGAAGAGTGTTGGACTGTGTCCGATTTTGCCTCCCATACCCTTAAATAGGGCACTATTTACACATTTGTAGTGTTGTCCGAAACCATAGTGGACGTTATCAAGTAGCTACATTCATTCAATCCCACAATGCACCACAATAACGACTGTACAACCGA
Organism: Gila robusta; assembly: GCA_030770095.1. NCBI lineage: Eukaryota > Metazoa > Chordata > Actinopteri > Cypriniformes > Leuciscidae > Gila > Gila robusta. The sequence continues at coordinate 7,084 of JAVALU010002062.1, read as the reverse complement.
TGTATGCTCAAAGGCTAGAGAATACCCATAATGCACTGTGAGTCTCCGCGTTTCGCCAGAAGATGGCGCCTGCAGCTGAACCATCCATACATCCATTTTCCATACAGCTGGTCCAATGTGGGTACAGTGTAATATCATAAGTTATAAATTCCTATTTAACTGATTATAAAAAAAATAATAATTAAGGTTTTTTACATGCTAGTTTCCTAAGTTTAAAATAATTATTAAACAGCATAAACTATGCAAAGCCGAAATCCACTCGCTCGTTCTCAATCACTCCCAGAAGTGAGCTATATTAGTGGAGTAATGTTAGGAATAATGAATGAGGATAGGGGGCGGTTTCGAACACAGCATTGAACTTTCTTCTCCTGCGTCCTGTTCTTCTGTAATCCAGAACAGCAGCACAGCTGAAAAGTTTGTATTTTGTACTCTACTGTATTTTTTTTATTATTATTTATTTTATTTCGAACAACAAAAATAAAATAAAATACAAATAAAATAAAATATAAAAATACAATAAGTATGTTGCAACATACCGAAAGAAAAAAAACAATATCTATAAAGTATTATAACAATAATTACAATATGTTCGAAAAGGAGCGGGATGAAGCAGAAGCTTCTGTACTGTACAAGACTGAATTTGCATTTGCTTGAGCCTAAGGCTTATTCATAGCAAATTTGGTGTGAAAGGGCCTTTTCTACAAATGTGAGCATATTTTGGGTGTAAAATTAGGTTTTCTTAATTTATACTAACAAATTGCAACATTAAAAATATTATTAAATGTTGTTGCACTGTGATACAGCTGTAAAACAGCGATGTTACTGTATGTCTTTTAGCCTGGCTGGAATGATTTATTGGCCAGTCGGACTCCAGGACAGTAACCATTCCTTTATATGAACTCAAAAAATGTTTAAGCCTAAATTTAAGATCAGTGTTTTTGAATTGCAAATAAAATGTCAATTATTTTGGATGGAAACACAAGCAAACTATAATAAGCAACTATAATAAGCTTAATGTGATGCATATCTGTCAGGCATTTCATTTGTCAGATTTAAAAAAAATCATTGTATAGTTTATTATTAATTATAACATTAGATTTTATTTAAATTATTTCTAAATTAATTTATTTAAATAGCTTGGAATCAGCACAAATCTGTTCATTGTGAAAACAGTTACATTTATTTAGTTAAAAAGCAAACTTGGATTAAGTATGTCTTGCTGTTAAACAAGCAATACACAGTTCAGATGTATGAAAATGAAGCAGATTGGATTGATTGATGAAAAATATATAAACCTGGTCATTTTGTATTTGAAACACATTCAGTTTATTAGTACTATAGTATTGCAGAAATCTTACCTGTTTTGTTTTATGTCTGACTGACAAATATGCATCACATTAACTTTATTATTTTTTATTAAAACTGTGTAATCCAAGTGGAGGGAAATTTAATGTGCATTATTATGTATCCAGAGATACATAAATCTTAAATTTACGAGTAAATATTTTTTGAGTGTCTATCAAACTCTTAAAAATAAAGGTTCCAAAACTGTGTTTTTGCTGTGAGCATGTGAGTTTTTGCATATAAGAAAAGAACATTTCAGTGAACAGTTCTTAGTTTGAAGAACATTTTTCCTCTGTTACATTTTGTGGAATGGAAAGGTTCCGTGGATGTTAAAGGTTGTTCGTGGAACCATCGATGGCAATAAAGCACCTTTATTTTTAAGAGTGATGTCCTCTCATGCAGTGGATCCTTTGACTGAATCATCTGTAATCTGTGTCTCTCATCAGAGTGGGTGTTCGGGCCTCGTTCAGACGACCGCAGGAGCAAGAGTGAGGTGAACTGCATCAGCAGCAGCGTGAATGAAATGAGCCAACTCTCTCGTCCAGTGGACATCGTGTACAATCACTCCGACTCCCAGAACACCATCAAACCGGAAGAACTGGTGGTCACCATCGATGAGACCTCGCAGCTCCCTCGTGAAGCTTACAGTGGAACCTAACCGAGAAAAGCAACCACGGATTGATTCAGCCCTTTATTATGAGGAAAAAAGCGTGTTTGCTTCAGTTTGATCGGCATCTGTGAGCCGGTGCTGTGAAGTCAAACGGCCTTTGGTGGTCATGATGAGGAAAACTGAGGAAGCTGGGAGACTTTAGAAGGAATGGAATCACAATACATTACATGTTCTTTATCGGAGTGAACTGAATTTGAACTCGAGAAAGAGGAGAGACTCTTCTTTTTCATTCATATCAGTCTTTTTTCTTGATTTGTGGAGACATGCACTGTGAATCTAGAATAGTCTTCTGCTGTTATCCATTTCCTTCTCTACCCACAACCCACTTTGGTTTGATTTTCCCACTTTTTGCAGATATTTATGGCTGAGTACTTTGGGCTGCGTTATAGTATTTGCGAATACTTACATTTTACTCACTTTCAGGTTTTCTATAATTGATAATGCTGCTTAGAAACAGAAATACTTAGAGATCTGCTCTCTACGGATTGATGGTTTAGATATACAGATATAAAAAACAAAAGATCATGAATGGCGAAACAATGCTGCAGATGTGTTTTATTTTCATCTAGCAGTGTTACCAAAAATGTGTGTTTTATAATGGAGGGAGACACTATACACAAACACTTCTCACTGAAAATATTAGTAGTTAAATACAGCAGTTAAATACACTTATAAATGGTTTTATACATTGACAGATTATCTAAAAAGATTAATATCTCTGTTTACTTTACAACTAAGGGCTATAATTTCAGATCATCTTAACGAAGCTTCAGATATGAGCATCACATTTTTAAACAGATTTTCAAAATCAAAAAAGGAGATAACTGTTTCAAACTGGCAAAAGAAAAAAATAATTATCATTCCAAAATAAGATTGAGACATTAGACTAAAGGCTTCGTCTACTTCTGCTGTTCCCTCTTTCATACATTTTCAGTAAAGGTGAAAAAAAATTACTCTAGGCAATTTTCCTGGTTACCACATCAACCTGTTTTCACCTTTGCTGCCAAATTGTAATTGTTTTCTCACGTACTGTATTAAAAAAAAAAAGAAAGAACATTCAAAAATTGTTCTGTGATCCATGTGTCCAGTCATGCTATGTAACAATAATCGGAATACATTACGAAAGTTGTAGAAAAACACAAAATATGTTTTTCCTGTGTCTCATATCATGTCATTTTACACAAATGTCACAAAAGTCACCTTAATAAATGTGACATTATGTCAAATTTATCTAAAACAACTTGACATTAATTTTTTACATATTTTATTTCTGCTCCAAAACAAGTCCTGACACATTTTTTAAAAAAATTGTCATTAAAAATATATGAAAATGTTATTAATGGATCCTTTTTCAGTGATCCAATGCTAGCACGAAAACAAATACGTCTTTAGCACAAATGATTTAAGGAACATGCAAAGGTTAATTATTCTATTTGAAATCTATATTTATTATAATTGTCAAAAAATAATATTTTAATATAATTATCATTGTCATAACATAATACAACAATACTCCAGAAACCTTCAGTCTTTCAATCCAGATTAAGTTCCTTCACTCTTTCAGTCCAGATTAAGTGCCGAATCCTTAAACACAGCCACTGTTCTTACAGCTTTTAAGTTTTTAGAGAACTCAATAGATTCAAAAAACATTTTCATTTCAAGTTTAAATCTTAAAAATAGAGGATTGCATTTAGAAAATTTACATTTGTGAATGAGATATTTAGATAACAGAAAAATAATGTTTATAAAATAAATATCACTTTTCTTTTCACATTCATGAAAACTAAGAATTACATTTCTATATAAACGTCCCTTTCAAAACGCCGTGCATGCTTAAAAATTTAGCCCCATACTATAGCCTGTGGTCTTTCATACTAAAATGAATTAAACACATTAGTCTGGTCAGGTTTAGTTATTTGATGAATTTGTGTAAAATGACTTAAATTAACCTGTTTTCTATTTATGAATTGAACTCGTTTTTTATTTATTTAAAGTATCTAAAATCTAGCTGGTGTAATGTCTAGAAATTGTAAAATAGCAACAAAAAAAAATTGTTGGTACTTACAAACAATGTTTTTTGTTTGTTTGTTTGTTTGTTTTTACCTTGAAAAAAATGTTTTAAAACTTTTACGAAAATAACTTATTCGATAACTTATATAATAACTTATAGTCTAACCTATAATAACCTTATAACTAAACTTATAACTTATAAACTTATAACTAAAGTTGAAGTAAAAGTAAAAAGTAAAAGTATACATTTTACTTGATGGTTGTCATGAACACTCAGTTTGATCTGCCATTGAGAACAGCCAATTATCTCCCCTCACTTATTAAAATTAATGAAGTAGGTTTTAGCGCAATGATGAAATGTTACCACAGTTCCATAAGCCTTAAATGGGATCAAGCGCGAAGGGCAAGTGGAAAAGCGATCGTAATTATCCCATATTAACATTTAAGATGTTTGTGTTTCTGACACATCAGCCATCCTGCTTGTACTTGTTAATTCAGGTTTATTCAGTTAGGAAGCAGTTGTCAAATGTCTTTCTTACATCGAGCTGAAAGAGTCTTGAAGGGACTTTTTCTGTAAAACAATTCGCCTGCTAACAATAAAACAATAATAACAATAAACATCAGTGGGAAACTAGGCCACTTCATACATATCAGGTGCAACAGACGCTGTCATAAACATTCATAACTAACAACAGTTTGTGTTTACAAGGTCAAGAGTGTAATATCACGTCTTGTGTGAATTGATTTATCAGATCCGAGTTCCTTGATGGGACCTGTATGATAATTAGGAGGATTTTCTCTCTGACACGCTTCATGTCCTAGTTCTTTATGCAGTGTTTGAAAGTTCAGGACTATTAGTCAGACATTCACTGATTCTTCAGATGTGAGATAAAACATGCCCCACAAATTTACTTGTTGTTCGTTTGGAAAATGGCAGCATTTCCACTTTGAAATTAATTCAAGATTGATTCTTTACACTATAGCTTACCATTTACTTTGATTTTCATCTTATTTTATAAACATTTCGGTGTTACATTATCACTCACTACCCTCAAAACTGGCTTCACTCCATAGCTCAGTACTTCTTATAGACTAATTAGGGAAAATAAATATATACTTTATGTATAAGTATAGACGGTACACTACTGTACAAATATTTGCTGCAAGTTTCCAGTACCAGAGGATGCAAAGCAGCCGCAGAGCATCACCGATCCACAGCATGCTTAACTGTAGACAGAGTGATATTTTCAGCATATGCTTCATTCTTCTTTCTCCAGACAGAATCCCAAAACTTCTGTGGCTTATTTATATGATTTTGAGCAAATTGGAGCCGACTTTCTTATGCTTTTGTCTTGTCTTTGTACTTCTTGGAGTTCAGGCATGCCTTTAGTACATGCCTTACTGTGCAGCTGAAAGCTCAGTGCATGTTGCAACCAAGTCTTGCTGCAGGTCTTTTGCAGTCACACAAGGGTTTTTCTGAACCTGCCTTCTCAGAAATCTGGTTGCAGCTGTTGATAGCTTTATTTGTCTGCCCCGTCCAGGTAGTGTAACCAGTGTTCCTTTAACTTTGAACTTGCGAACTATGCCTCCAATGGTGTAGGAACATGTGTCTAGGAACATTTAGTGCCTATCTTTTTGTATCCTGTTCCTTGTTTGTTAAGGGCGATGATATCTTCTCTTAACTTTTTGGTCTTCTAACATGGTCTCTCACTTCCTTTTGACTTCTAACATGCAGTCAACAAACCTGAACACAACAAACCTAGCCACTTCAGATATTTCATGTGTTCTAGCTCAAGCACGCCTGATGCAACTAATAAAGCCCTTGATTAGTTGCATCAGGTGTGCTTGAGACAACACCTGTTTTGCAGATTTGCGCTGTTGTGAGGGATTCTGTTCAGGGTTTTTTTTTAGAGTGCAGAAGTCATTCAAATTTGTATTTTCAGTTGAATTTGGGGAAAACACTTGAAACAATTGTTTTGTTTAGCTATTTCAATTACTAAGTTTGATTGGTTCATTGCAAACATCTGAAAGTCTGTACATTTTGCCAATAAACCTGATTTGCAATGGGGGGGTGGGGGTGGGGGGGGTGGACACTTCCCAAACACACTCAAAGCACTTGACCAATCACAACACACTGGTCCAGCCAACCAATCAGAGCTCATTGCGTTTTTCAGAAGGAGGGGCTTCATAGAGACAGGAACTAAACAAGGCATTACTGACAGACTGGGAAGGAGCTGCAACAATGTCATATATGAGATAAATAATGTGTTTTTTGAACATCAAGTATGAAAACCTGTTCTAGCAGAGCCCAAAAACAAAATCAAGACTTTGAAAAAGGCCATAATATGTATTTTTTTGTCAGCGTTTCTTTGAAATAGAAATCTTTTGTTACATTATAAATGTCTTTGTAAGTTAAATGTCTGTGTGTAATGGTCTCTCTGGTCTCAGTAAGCATGGCGTCAGTGTTGTCACAGCTGATGGGTCAGTGGATGGATGTTCAGGGACTCCTGATATTTCTGTGTGTGCTGCTGTTGGTGAAACACCTGCGAGATGTTCAGTCAAAGAACATGCCGCCAGGACCCTTCCCTCTACCTTTGCCTTGAAACGCAATGAATATAGGCTTTTGGGGATCCACTGGGCTTCTTTCAGAGGGTAAGTCTCATATGACATATACAATATAGTATGTAAAATTATTTTATGTGAATGTATAACATGAAGATCATGTTGATCAGATTGCTGAGAGGTATGGAGAAGTGAGCACACTTTATCTGGGAAACAAGCCCTGTATAATGCTCACTATGAGACTTTCAAAGAGGCATTTGTGGAACAGGCGGACATCTTCACAGACCAGCCATACTTCCCTATAGTTGACAAGCTCAGTAAAGGGAAAGGTACAGATGGAGAAAAAGTTATATTACATCTGATTCAAATACTGGCAACATCTTAAACATTACCTAAAATCATTCTTTCTTTGTAGGTCTAGTTATGTCAAGTGGGCACATGTGGCGTCAACAGAGGCGTTTTGCTCTGGCAACACTAAAATACTTTGGTGTGGGAAGA
>JAVALU010002058.1:0-29454 GCA_030770095.1 Gila robusta | reverse complement strand
CTGAAATGGCATGGTTCAGTGAATAGTTCTACATTTTATGCAAACTACTTATGTGTGTAGAGTTTAATTTATATTCTGTAAAACAGATACAGATAAACTTTCACCATTTTATTTAAACTGAAATGCTTGGTTCAGTGAATAGTTCTACATTTTATTCAAACTTTTTGTGTGAGGTTTTATTTTATATTCTTTTACAGAACAGATAAACTATTACAGTTTTTTCTTATCACTTTCACACCTGCCCCTTGATAAAGCTCAGGGATATTTAGGGATGCAACAATCAAACTAACTGTCACCATCAAAGGCCAATACATCTCAAACTAACTGTCACATCACTTTGTAACTGTAACATCAACGCTTATGTTAACATCAAAGGCCAATACATCTCAAACTAACTGTCACATCACTTTGTAACTGTAACATCAAAGCTTATGTTAACATCAAAGGCCAATACATCTCAAACTAACTGTCACATCACTTTGTAACTGTAACATCAAAGCTTATGTTAACATCAAAGGCCAATACATCTCAAACTAACTGTCACATCACTTTGTAACTGTAACATCAAAGGCCAATACCTCCCTTTTCTTTATCAAATTAACTTCAAACTAACTGTCACACATCCATCATTTTGACAGAAGCTGTAACCACAAGGGGCAGAACTAGATCAAAGGTCATCATCCATCATTTTGACAGAAGCTGTAACCGGAAGGGGCGGAAACTAGGTTAAAGGTAACCGGAAGGGGCGGAAACTAGGTTAAAGGTAACAGGAAGGGGGGGAACTAGGTCAAAGGTAACAGGAAGGGGCGGAACTAGGTTAAAGGTAACCGGAAGGGGCGGGACAAGGGGCGGGACAGGAAGGGGCGGGGCTAGGTCAAAGTTCACCATCAATCATTTTGACAGTTGCTATAGGCTATTAACTACTGCCCCGATATCTAATTCCTTACACTACAAAAATCAGATAAGTCCAGAATATGAACGCAAAGCGTTTAATTTGACGTTAAGCATTTTCCTCCCATAGAAACTCATTATAAGAACACTAAATGTAGCTTAATGCATATTACAATGTCCCCTTATTATGTCGAAATAACGAGATATTTATGTCGTTATAACGGTTAAAACAAGATTTTTTTGTCGTTAAAACGAGATATTTATGTCGTTAAAATGAGATATTTATGTCGTTAAAACGAGATAATTTGACGTTAAGACGTTAACGTCGTTAGACGTTTGACGTCTTCTTTTTTTTTTTCTCACCTTGCGGTTCAGGGCTTCCGTACAGGACAGATATAAGATCGTTAAATTAAATAAGAATAATTAACATCCGCTTCAAAAGTTTAGGCCACTGGATCTTGATGTGTTGCTATAAGAATCAGCGAACGTTTGCAGCTTTTGATCATTCCACAGCACACACTATTAAGAATTAAGAAACATATAAACTTTTTAACTGTCTTTTGTGTAAATTCAGTTATTAATATTTCTTTTGGGTCTATATGTAAACAATTACAATTTCATCATTCGCGTGAGCCTGTAACGTGCCGCGCCGTTACTTTCAGTTAATAAAATAAAAAATACTGCAAATTTCTGGTGTTATTTTTGTGATTGTTAGGATTTTTTGTGATTGTTTGGAGCATTATACAGCCATTCATCAAAACTTTAAACACAGAGCCCACCTCAGATTGTTTTTAATCAATGCACAAATCCTAAAAACAGATTAACACTACAATTTCCTAAATGGAAACACTTTACAATAAGGGTGCATGCATTAATTCATGTTTAACTAATGCACCGATAATCATGTATTAATGTATGACTTCTAGTGCTTATTCTTTAGATACTAGTCCTTATTTATTAGATACTAGTCCTTATTTATTAGATACTAGTGCTTATTTATTAGATACTAGTCCTTATTTATTAGATACTAGTACTTATTCAATAGATACTAGTACTTATTAGATACTAGTGCTTATTTATTAGATACTAGTCCTTATTTATTAGATACTAGTACTTATTCATTAGATACTAGTCCTTATTTATTAGATACTAGTGCTTATTCATTAGATACTAGTGCTTATTCATTAGATACTAGTACTTATTCATTAGATACTAGTGCTTATTCATTAGATACTAGTACTTATTCATTAGATACTAGTACTTATTCATTAGATACTAGTGCTTATTCATTAGATACTAGTACTTATTCATTAGATACTAGTCCTTATTTATTAGATACTAGTGCTTATTTATTAGATATTAGTCCTTATTTATTAGATACTACACTGTAAAAAAAAAATCGTAAAAAAAGGGTCAATGACTGGCAGCTGCGGCTGCCAAACAAAAAACGTAAAAATAAAGTAAAATATCGTAATTTAAATCAAATGCAAAAAACTTTTACAGAAATTTTCCTTCAATTTTTTACAGAAAAACACTGTTATTTTACAACTATTTCCTGAATTATTACGATCAAACACCTTCATTGTAAAAAAATCCCATAAAAAAAGTCAAATGACTGTCAGCAACGGCTGCCATACAAAAACCATAAAATTAATGTAAAATATCTTAATTTAAATAAGTGCAAAATACTTTTATAGAAATCTTCATTAATCTTTTTTAACAGAAACACACAGTTAAAACACAGTTACTTCACATTTATTTTCTGATTTATTTACTGAAAAACACGCAGTTAATTACATGCATGATTTTCTTTGACTATATACGTCACTACATCAGCAACTACACAGTTACTGTCAGTTAAATAAAGAAACATGCAGCATTTCAACAGTGTTTATTTGCTCATCCTGGACTGAAGCTCAGGCTCTACTCTTCAACACAATGGTGACACACGAAACACACCATACAGAAACACTTTAAACCCCAACAGAACATTAAACACTACCAGATCTCTCAGGATCTAAGCATCTTCACTTATTACAATCCAGACTTTATTTCTTTTATACTAACATTATTATTGAGAATTAACAGAGGTTTAGAAGTTGAAGCTTTATTGAAAAGAATAAAGTTTGATGTCACCATGATGGAAATCAGTGTTTGCTTTAGTTGGGCTCTTGAACTTTTAGGGTTGAACTTTAATGTTTCTCTGGCTGCATTAACTGTGTGTCTCTGATGCATATTTGTTATGGTAAGAGTCCAAGAGAAACTTAGATCAGATCATGTTGGTCACTTTGTAGTGAGAATAGTCATCATGTAGAGTTCGGCTCCATTGATACCAACTGAAGTATAATATCTGATTATGTCATTAAATATTAGTTATTCATTTTGCATGACAAAGCTTCTATAAAACATTCTCCAGTGCTGTGATATTCAGATTGTATGAAGTCATTATACAGAAAATATTTGACAAGATCATAGACTCACTCAGACATCAAGAATCAGCGTATGAATCACAACAATGGTGACAATGAAAAAAAAAACTTTTTTGGTAGTCACCATTGTTGAGATTCATATGTTGATTCTTGATGTCTCTATACAACTAAAAAAATGACGAAACTTTTTTTGTGTAGTAGATACAGGTCCTTCTCCAAAAATTAGCATATTGTGATAAAGTTCATTATTTTCCATAATGTAATGATAAAAATTAAACTTTCATATATTTTAGATTCATTGCACACCAACTGAAATATTTCAGGTCTTTTATCGTTTTAATACTGATGATTTTGGCATACAGCTCATGAAAACCCAAAATTCCTATCTCAAAAAATTAGCATATCATGAAAAGGTTCTCTAAACGAGCTATTAACCTAATCATCTGAATCAACTAATTAACTCTAAACACCTGCAAAAGATTCCTGAGGCTTTTAAAAACTCCCAGCCTGTTTCATTACTCAAAACCGCAATCATGGGTAAGACTGCCGACCTGACTGCTGTCCAGAAGGCCATCATTGACACCCTCAAGCAAGAGGGTAAGACACAGTAAGAAATTTCTGAACAAATAGGCTGTTCCCAGAGTGCTTTATCAAGGCACCTCAGTGGGAAGTCTGTGGGAAGGAAAAAGTGTGGCAAAAAACGCTGCACAACGAGAAGAGGTGACCGGACCCTGAGGAAGATTGTGGAGAAGGACCGATTCCAGACCTTGGGGGACCTGCGGAAGCAGTGGACTGAGTCTGGAGTAGAAACATCCAGAGCCACCGTGCACAGGCGTGTGCAGGAAATGGGCTACAGGTGCCGCATTCCCCAGGTCAAGCCACTTTTGAACCAGAAACAGCGGCAGAAGCGCCTGACCTGGGCTACAGAGAAGCAGCACTGAACTGTTGCTCAGTGGTCCAAAGTACTTTTTTCGGATGAAAGCAAATTTTGCATGTCATTCGGAAATCAAGGTGCCAGAGTCTGGAGGAAGACTGGGGAGAAGGAAATGCCAAAATGCCTGAAGTCCAGTGTCAAGTACCCACAGTCAGTGATGGTCTGGGGTGCCATGTCAGCTGCTGGTGTTGGTCCACTGAGAATAATAGAGAATCTGTGGGATATTGTGAAGAGAAAGTTGAGAGACGCAAGACCCAACACTCTGGATGAGCTTAAGGCTGCTATCGAAGTATCCTGGGCCTCCATAACACCTCAGCAGTGCCACAGGCTGATTGCCTCCATGCCATGCCGCATTGAAGCAGTCATTTCTGCAAAAGGATTCCCGACCAAGTATTGAGTGCATAACTGAACATAATTATTTGAAGGTTGACTTTTTTGTATTAAAAACACTTATTTTATTGGTCGGATGAAATATGCTAATTTTTTGAGATAGGAATTTTGGGTTTTCATGAGCTGTATGCCAGAATCATCAGTATAAACACAATAAAAGACCTGAAATATTTCAGTTGGTGTGCAATGAATCTAAAATATATGAAAGTTTAATTTGTATCATTACATTATGGAAAATAATGAACTTTATCACAATATGCTAATTTTTTGAGAAGGACCTGTATATATATATTTTTAAATGCAGATTGTTATAATACTGATACCACAATATTCCAAGGGTCATGTGAAAAATTATAACATTAATTAAAGACTTTGTATAAAGCTAAATTCCACCTACATACTCTGTAATCTACGCTATCATATTCAGAGATTTGACTGTCATATCAGTGAATCAGATCATCATATGATGACGACAACATCATCAATTAATGATTGAGATCATCTGATATTTTCTCCAGCATTTATTGCTATGACAAACGTGTATCAAGTACACAGTTAAAGCAGCCAGAGAAAAGCAAATGTTAAATCTCAAGGGTCATGACCTCAACTAAAGCAGACACTTATCCCAATCATGGTGACATCAAATTTATTTTAAAGTTTTTTACACTTTATTTAAATTAGCATATTTTACTTTAATTTTATGGTTTTTGTTTGGCAGCCGCAGCTGCCAGTCATTTGACCCTTTTTTTAGGATTTTTTTACAATGAAGGTATTTGATCATAATAATGCAGGAAATACCTGTGAAATAACAGTGTTTTTTCGGTTTATTTAAATTAGCATACTTTACTTTAATTTTATGGTTTTTGTTTGGCAGCCGTAGCTGCCAGTCATTTGACCATTTTTTTACGATTTTTTTTACAATGAAGGTATATGATCGTGATTATTCAGGAAATACCTGTAAAATAACAGTGTTTTTCAGTTTATTTAATTTAGGATGTTTTACAGTTTTTTGGGGAGCTGACAGTCATTTGACCATTTTATCATTTAACTGTTTTGTTACTGTTAAATTACAGATTATATTTGTAATTTTACATACATTTTTATGTAATTTAAGAAAACAGAAAAAATACTGTATGAAAAATACAATAAATTTTCTGTATAAAAAATGTGAATTACTGTAATTTGTCATTAATGTCACAATACCTAAAATAACAGCTGAATTTTTATTTTACAGATATTATTTGTAATTTTACAGTGTTTTGAGTACAATTTAAAATGAAAGAAAATGATCGTCAAAAAATCACAGTTATTTTCTGTAAAATTAGGATTTTTTGATCAGTTTAATCAGTTGTGACTAGTAAGATAAGAATAGTTACTAGTAACATTTGGAATAAATACTAGTATCTAATGAATAAGTACTAGTATCTAATGAATAAGTACTAGTAACTAATGAATAAGTACTAGTATCTAATGAATAAGTACTAGTATCTAATGAATAAGTACTAGTATCTAATGAATAAGTACTAGTAATATTTAAAAAGATACTAGTCAAAATTGGAATACTTACTAGTCATAAATTAATAGATGATATCAAAACAGAATAGCTACTAGTATCTATTAATTTGCAGATATCTTCAACCTCATAAGGAACTAGTAAGGAAATATTAGGAGATATCTTCTTTCAAGCAGATTATTACATAAACATGAGTACTCTCAACCATCCAATCAGAGTTCATATGGTAATGCAGGCTAAACTACGGCAATAGAAGAAGCTGATTGGTTAAGGGGAGAAAAGATGCGTTTAATATGACTTTTACATATAGACCATACTAAAGACTTAACTGCCAATAATAAAATCGAAACAATCCAGAGATTGTGACTTTTGGAGAGCATTCATAATTCACATTAAAAAATTTGATATGCGATTTGTCACCGGGTGAGACAAAGAGGAACCTTAAAACCGGGATTTGTTGCACGGGGGAGCGACTTCCGGTGTAACACCGGGCCAGTTCCTGTGGCATGTCATGGTCGTCAGTGTTGACGAGCGCCAGCTGTGGATACTAATCAGGCCGGTATCAGTGAACATATGCGGGAAGAGGCATATATAAGGAGAAGTTTGAAGACAGAGGTAGTGGGTTCTGGGCTGGTTGTTGTGATTCTTGGGGGGTGGGGGAGTTTTCTTGGTGCTTGGGGTTTCCACGTTGGGTTCCCTTGGCGCTTTTGTCAGCAGACAGCAGAAAGCAGCAACCGCAGTGCATACAAGTGTGGGGATGTTTACACATTGAAGACGGATGAGTGCCTGACATATGGAACTGAGAGAACAGAGTGATTAAGGGCAGCGCTGAAGATCCATGCTGTTACCAAGGAGAGAAGTTAAGTACACTTTTTGCATCAACATACAAAAGGGGATGTTATGAAGATTTACCAAGAAGCATTCTGAATACTGATTTGCACTGGCTGGCAGCGTGTGTTGTCTCTCTTGTTGCGAGTCTTAGAGACCAAGGAAGGAGCTGGGCTTTATAGGATTGCTCTTGAAACCTGATACCCCTGTGTAGAAAGCCATCGGTGGATTGTCTGACCCTGCAAAGATGGAGTGAAGGCCTGTTATTCACGAGAGGTGATGTGGCATTGCCGTGTCTGAAAGTGTGAAGTGAGCACGTGTAAAGAGTTATACTATTGTTGCATGCACGAGTGTGGGAGACCAAATCATTACCATCATTCTATGATCTTTGTTTGGGAAGCCGAACCAGTGGGGAATCAATCTAATCTGATCCGTTGATTGTAAAGTTGTGTCCAGGTTCCAACCACCTGATGTGATATTGGAGGAAGGAGAAGTTTAGCTCTGTGTTGTTAGGAAGAGCTGCATTCTGCTGTTGCTGTTCTGTGGGAAGAGAAGACTCAGTTATTAACTGCTGGATTCTGTACTCACCATTGCTGTCCTGTGAACAGAGAGATTCTGCTGTCCGCCGCTGCATCCTGCCGCTCTACGAGCTGAGGAGAAGACTCAGTTATTAACTGCTGGATTCTGTACTCACCATTGCTGTTCTGTGAACAGAGAGATTCTGCTGTCCGCCGTTGCATACTGCTATTGTTGTCCTGTGGTAAGAGAAGACTCAGTTATTAACTGCTGGATTCTGTACTCACCATTGCTGTCCTGTGAACAGAGATTCTGCTGTCCGCCGCTGCATCCTGCCGCTCTACGAGCTGAGGAGAAGACTCAGTTATTAACTGCTGGATTCTGTACTCACCATTGCTGTCCTGTGAACAGAGATTCTGCTGTCCGCCGCTGCATCCTGCGCTCTACGAGCTGAGGAGAAGACTCAAGTATTAACTGCTGGATTCTGTACTCACCATTGCTGTGTTTGATCTGCTGCCGCTCTACGAGCTGAGAGATCCTGTGAACCATTACTTCGAAGGAGAGTCTGCTGACTGCTGTGTCTGATCTGCTGCCGCTCTACGAGCTGAGAGATCCTGTGAACCATTACTTCGAAGGAGAGTCTGCTGACTGCTGTGTCTGATCTGCTGCCGCTCTACGAGCTGAGAGATCCCGTGAACCATTACTTCGAAGGAGAGTCTGCTGACTGCTGTGTCTGATCTGCTGCCGCTCTACGAGCTGAGAGATCCTGTGAACCATTACTTTCGACGGAGAGTCTGCTGACTGCTGTGTCTGATCTGCTGCCGCTCTACGAGCTGAGAGATCCTGTGAACCATTGCTCCAAAGGAGAGTCTGCTGACTGCTGCGTTCGATCTGCTGCTGCTCTGTGAGCTGAGAGATCCTGTGAACCATTGCTCGGAAGGAGAGATTGCTGACCGCTGTGCTCGATTATAAATAAAAAGAAGAGATTTTATATGATCTGTTGTCTGTCCTGATTGGTGTCTCTGGTGTCGGCTCCTCCGGAGTGTGGTTATTGACCCTTGGCCTAGGGGAAAACGGTTACACGATTGAATGTCAAAATTAAAGTAGCATGCACTATATTAGGCTACATGCCTATTCATTATTATATTTTTTATACTGCTCACTCGCACACAGGTCTGCAACACAATATTTTCATAAAGGTAATAACTTGTCATTTTGGTCTGCTTGGGTTATTTTACGACAGATTTCCATCGGCTTGATTTTTTTTCTTTTTCTTTTTTTAAATCCACCATGACATTAAATGGGCAAGTGCGAGCAGGACTGTGTGTGTGTGTGTGTGTGTGTGTGTGTGTGTGTGTGTGTGTGTGTGTGTGTGTGTTCCGAAAAAAGAAGGTAAGCCTTTAGAACAACATGGTGACTGAGTTACTAGTTCACAGTTCCAATACGTTTTTTTATTAGCCTATTCAGCAATAGTGTAAAAGACCGGTAAATAAAATACAACCTTAACATTGTAAACACTATAAACATGTAGGCTATGCGAATTTTACTTTCCCTTACTTTATGACAAATCCTTCAATAAATGGTATTCAGAAAACAAGATTTAAAAAAATAAGTAGCCATGTAGGCTATAATAAAAAATATACAGTAGCCTAAAGCCTTTTGTGCTCTTTATTACAAACAACATTTAGCCTATTTAAACGCCAAGGCTAAACGAATTTATTTGTATCGAAACTGAAATTGTACGCACGTTGGGTTCGCGCATCTCTCATTCGGTCCAAAAGTTTCCATATTTGCAATGTAACATTTGCATCTATTAATATAAAGTCGAGTCCCAACATAGGCTAAATCCGCGACTTCACAGCAAGGGAAATGAGTTTGACTAACCGGCACAGCCTTTATACTTTAGGCCTACAACAGACAAATTAAATTAAGCATGAATAACTTTCTATGTTTTGTTGAATGTTTTATTTTGATAATGCCAGAAGTGAGCTGATAATATGCTATTGTGTGAGCATGCGGTGGGCCGGCGCCAATTTGTTCCTCAGGGAAATAACTTAATACACTGTCATTTATAGACATACAGATAATATGACATCTTTCGAAAGAGTAAAATGTATATTTTTATTTGTGTACATTCAAAATGACTACAAATCATGTCATGCCTTTGAAAAATAAAGAAAACATGCTTTATACAGCAATAAACGCCGCCTCGGCGCGCCTAGACTACTTTTGAACGTTAAATGCATTATATTGGCCTAAGTCACTTTGGAATAAATCACAGCGTGTTTCATTAGCCTATAAAAATAACGTGACTTTAGTTTACAGTCCGGAAAATACAGTATAGGCTGTTATCAAATTATTTCACACACCCCCCTGCACTTGAGAACTGCTGGTCTAAACCAGTCTATGGTCTCTACACAGAAGAAAATCCCTGTCTACTCTTCCCCGGTACGGATTATGTCTGGTTGTTTGATGAGAAAAAGATGAAATATAGTTGCAATAAAGGCGTTAAGAATCCATACAAATGCAGCCGCGGAGGACTTTTATTCTGCTGTGCGGGACTGATGAAGGAACAGTTTGATCTTCGGCTGATAAATCAGAGGAAAGGATTGTGTCTAATAAATAGGTACTAGTATCTATTGAATAAGTACTAGTAGCTAATTAATAAGTACTAGTATCTAATTAATAGTTACTAGTATCTAATGAATAAGTACTAGTATCTAATGAATAGGTACTAGTATCTATTGAATAAGTACTAGTATCTAATAAATAAGTACTAGTATCTAATAAATAAGTACTAGTGTCTAATAAATAAGTATTAGTATCTAATAAATAAGTACTAGTATCTAATAAATAAGTACTAGTATCTAATGAATAAGTACTAGTATCTATTTAATAGGTACTAGTATCTAATGAATAAGTACTAGTATCTATTGAATAAGTACTAGTAGCTAATAAATAAGGACTAGTATCTAATGAATAAGTACTAGTATCTATTTAATAGGTACTAGTATCTAATGAATAAGTACTAGTATCTAAAAAATAAGTACTAGTATCTAATGAATAACTACTAGTATCTAATATATATGTACTAGTCACAATTGGAATAGATACTAGTCAGAACTGAATACTTGATATCTGAATGACAGACCCCATAGAAGTCAATGGCAAAAAATTAAATTTGTTACTAGTAACAAAAGAATAGTTACTAGTCACTATTGAACTAAGTGAATAAGTACTAGTATATATTTAATAGGCACTAGAATCTAATGAATAAGTACTAGTAACTAATGAATAAGCACTAGTATCTAATAAATAAGGACTAGTATCTAATAAATAAGGACTAGTATCTAATAAATAAGGACTAGTATCTACTAAATAAGGACTAGTATCTAATGAATAAGTACTAGTATCTAATGAATAAGCACTAGTATCTAATGAATAACTACTAGTATCTAATGAATAAGTACTAGTATCTAATGAATAAGTACTAGTATCTAATGAATAAGTACTAGTATCTAATAAGTACTAGTATCTAATGAATAAGCACTAGTATCTAATGAATAAGTACTAGTATCTAATGAATAAGCACTAGTATCTAATGAATAAGTACTAGTATCTAATGAATAAGTACTAGTATCTAATGAATAAGTACTAGTATCTAATGAATAAGCACTAGTATCTAATAAATAAGGACTAGTATCTAATAAATAAGGACTAGTATCTAATAAATAAGCACTAGTATCTAATAAATAAGGACTAGTATCTAATAAATAAGCACTAGTATCTAAATAATAGGCACTAGTATCTAATAAATAAGCACTAGTATCTAAATAATAGGCACTAGTATCTAAATAATAGGCACTAGTATCTAAATAATAGGCACTAGTATCTAAATAATAGGCACTAGTACCTAAAGAATAAGCACTAGTAGTCATACATTAATACATGATTATCGGTGCATTATAGTTAAACATGAATTAATGCATGCACCCTTATTGTAAAGTGTTTCCATTTAGGAAATTATAGTGTTAATCTGTTTTTAGGATTTGTGCATTGATTAAAAACAATCTGAGGTGGGCTCTGTGTTTAAAGTTTTGATGAATGGCTGTATAATGCTCCAAACAATCACAAAAAAATCCTAACAATCACAAAAATAACACCAGAAATTTGCAGTATTTTTTATTTTATTAACTGAAAGTAACGACGTGGCGCGTTAACAGGCTACTCACGCGAATGATGAAATTGTAATTGTTTACATATAGACCACAAGAAAGATTAATTCCTGAATTTACACAAAAGACCTAGTTCAAAAGTTTATAAGTTTCTTAATTCTTAATAGTGTGTGCTGTGGAATGATCAAAAGCTGCAAACGTTCGCTGATGCTTTTAAATAACCTCCAACATGTTGCACCTTAATTCTTTCTCCTCTTCTCCTTCCGTTTCCGGTCATGTTGTTGGTTCATTAATATTCAACATATCATTTGCATACTGATTATTTAAATAGTACTAGTATCTATTAAGGTAAGGATATCTTTGATCTAAAATGTTACTAGTAACTAAAAAATAAGCACTAGTTCTATTTTTTCTTAACAAGTTGGGAATAATTAAATACTAGACACTATTAGAATAAGTACTAGTATCTAATAAATAAGGACTAGTATCTAATGAATAAGTACTAGTATCTATTGAATAAGTACTAGTATCTAAAGAATAAGCACTAGTATCTGTTGAATAAGCACTAGTACCTAAATAATAAGCACTAGTCGCTAATGAATAAGTACTAGTACTTAATGGAATAGATACTAGTATCTAAAAAATAAGCACTAGTAGCATGAAAATAGACTAGTAGGTTAAAATGATTAAATGTTAAAACGGCTTGCCATACACTGTATAGTTCAATTAAAAATCTATGACCCCATAGAAGTCAATGGCAAAAAAAAAAAAATTGTTACTAGTAACAAAAGAATAGTTACTAGTTACTATCGAAATAAGTACTAGTATCTAATGAATAAGTACTAGTATCTAATGAATAAGTACTAGTATATATTTAATAGGTACTAGTATCTAATGAATTAGTACTAGTATCTAATGAATAAGTACTAGTAACTAATGAACAAGTACTAGTATCTATTGAATAAGTACTAGTAGCTAATTGATAAGTACTAGTATCTAATAAATAAGGACTAGTATCTAATGAATAAGTACTAGTATCTAATAAATAGGGACTAGTATCTAATGAATAAGTACTAGTATCTATTGAATAAGTACTAGTATCTAAAGAATAAGCACTAGTATCTGTTGAATAAGCACTAGTACCTAAATAATAAGCACTAGTCGCTAATGAATAAGTACTAGTACTTAATGGAATAGATACTAGTATCTAAAAAATAAGCACTAGTAGCATGAAAATAGAGACTAGTAGGTTAAAATGATTAAAACTTGTTAAGAAAAAATAGAACTAGTGCTTATTTTTTGGTTACTAGTAACATTTTAGATCAAAGATATCCTTACCTTAATAGATACTAGTACTATTTAAATAATCAGTATGCAAATAATATGTTGAATATTAATGAACCAACTGCATATTAAGGGGAGATGACAGGAAACGGAAGGAGAAGAGGAGAAAGAATTAAGGTGCAACATGTCGGAGGTTGTTGACCCTAACCCTAACCCTATTGAATAAGTACTAGTATCTAATGAATAAGTACTAGTATCTAATGAATAAGTACTAGTATCTAATGAATAAGTACTAGTATCTAATGAATAAGTACTAGTATCTATTGAATGAGTACTAGTAGCTAATTGATAAGTACTAGTATCTAATGAATAAGTACTAGTAGCTAATGAATAAGTACTAGTATCTAAAAAATAAGTACTAGTACCTAAAGAGTAACTACCAGTATCTAATATATATGTAGTAGTCACAATTGGAATAGATACTAGTCAGAACTGAATAGTTGATATCTAAATGACAGATCCCCATAGAAGTCAATGGCAAAAAATGTTTTTGTTACTAGTAACAAAAGAATAGTTACTAGTGACTATCGAAATAAGTACTAGTATCTAATGAATAAGTACTAGTATCTAATGAATAAGTACTAGTATCTATTTAATAGGTACTAGTATCTAATGAATAAGTACTAGTATCTAATGAATAAGTACTAGTAACTAATGAATAAGTACTAGTATCTATTGAATAAGTACTAGTATCTATTGAATAAGGACTAGTATCTAATGAATAAGCACTAGTATCTGTTGAATAAGCACTAGTACCTAAATAATAAGCACTAGTCGCTAATGAATAAGTACTAGTACTTAATGGAATAGATACTAGTATCTAAAAAATAAGCACTAGTAGCATGAAAATAGACTAGTAGGTTAAAATGATTAAATGTTAATACGGCTTGCCATAACTAGTCAGAATGTCTACGGTTACGTATGTAACCCTCGTTCCCTGAGTAGGGAACGGAGACGTTACGTCGGATGACGACGAATGGGGTTTCCTTAGAAAGCCTATCAACTTCGAGTATTACAAAACGAGCCAATGGCAAAGAAATGCCATGGGTCTGCGGAATTTGCATGACGTAACTCCGCCCCACCTTGTGGGTATAAAAGGAGGAAGTCTGCAACGGCAGTTTATGTTTCTTCGCTGAGGAGCCAAGACTGAGCTCAGGCGATCCCCGCGGTACAGCGGAAAGTGGCAGGCAGACGTAACGTCTCCGTTCCCTACTCAGGGAACGAGGGTTACATACGTAACCGTAGACGTTCCCTTTCGTTGTCACTCCGAGTTACGTCAGATGACGACGAATGGGGTTATCAGTCTAATCACGCCACCTTCTCAGCTGTCTTCCAGTGCCCTGCGTAAATCGAGATCCCTGTCAAGACTGGACGAAGGACTCCATTTAACACAGGAATACCAAGGTACACTGGGAAGCATATCCCAAGCTAGGGGAAGTATGCAATTAATGCCAACCCAGAGAGGGGGGGACTTAGAGAATACACATATGACCCGAAGGAAACATATGGAGAACACTGGGGTGTCCAGCCGCAGGTGGAATAATTCAACCCCAGGGGTGGCAAGGTGGCTTGCCAAGGGAAGACACATGCTCAGAGAGGCTTACAGTGGAAATACACATGTGGGGGTCGCTCAGGGGAGGGACCATGCACACGGGAGGCACCTAGCCGACGCGCAGGCAAGAGACACTGGCGTCGACGTCAGGAGTGCTGGAGGAGCTCAGGGCTTTCGGGGAAGCTCACCTGAGGAGAATATCGCACGTATCCAGTCCGTGGAGTGGAATGGCGAGCAAGCGAAGACACCTGAGCGGGTCCGGTACTAGCTAGTTGAAGCGAGTACATGAGAGGACACTGGCTCCACTCGGAGATTATAGAATCTGGCGAATGTGTTAGGTGTCGCCCAGCCTGCAGCTCTGCAGATGTCTGTTAGCGAGGCGCCATGCGCTAGAGCCCAAGAGGATGCCACACTCCGGGTGGAGTGGGCCGTCACACCAAGGGGGCACGGTCGACCTTGCTGCTGGTATGCCAAAGCAATGGTGTCCACTATCCAGTGAGACAACCTTTGCTTGGAGAGAGCCTTTCCCTTCAGCTTCCCACCATAACAGACAAAGAGCTGGACTGAGGTCCTGAAACACTGCGTCCTGTCTACATAGGCGCGGAGAGCGCGTACTGGACAGAGCAGTGCCAAGGCTGGGTCTGCCTCCTCCGGGGGCAGCGCTTGCAGGTTCACCACCTGGTCCCGAAAGGGAGTGGTAGGAACCTTGGGCACATATCCGGGCCGGGGTCTCAGGATCACGTGAGAGAAAGCCGGTCCGAATTCCAGGCACGCTTCGTCGACGGAGAATGCGTGCAGGTCCCCTACCCTCTTGATGGAGGCCAGTGCAACCAGGAGCGCTGTCTTCATTGACAGGAACTTAAGCTCGACTGATTGCAGGGGCTCAAAGGGAGCACTCTTCAGGGCAGTTAGAACCACTGAGAGGAGGGCGAGGAGGATTTAGTCTCCTCGCTCCTCTCAGGAACCTGATGACCAGGTCGTGCTTCCCTACCGACTTACCTTCGACCAGGTCATGGTGTGCGGCAATGGCGGCAACATAGACCTTAAGGGTGGAGGGAGACAGCCTTCGCTCCAACCCTTGCTGAAGGAAGGAAAGCACAACGCTGATCGAGCATTTCCGGGGGTCTTCTCGGTGAGAAGAGCACCAGTCGACGAAGAGGCTCCACTTCAACGCATAGGCGTGTCTCGTGGACGACGCTCTAGCGGAAGTGATGGTAGCCGCCACCGCTGGTGGAAGGGTACTCAAACCTACCTCGAGCCGTCCAGGAGCCACACGTGGAGGCTCCAGAGATCGGGGCGAGGGTGCCACAGGGTGCCCCGTCCCTGATAAAGAAGGTCCTTCCTCAGAGGAATGGGCCAGGGAGGTGCTGTCGCGAGGAGTACAAGTTCGGGGAACCAGGTCCGGTTGGGCCAATACGGCGCGACCAGAATGACCTGCTCCTCGTCCTCCCTGACCTTGCGCAAGGTCTGCGCAAGAAGGCTCACTGGGGGAAACGCATATTTGCGGCCCGGCGGCCAGCTGTGCGCCAGTGCATCCGTGCCGAGCGTGCCCTCGGTCAGGGAAAAATACAGGGCGCAGTGGGTCGAGTCGTGAGAGGCAAACAGATCTATCTGTGCGTCCCCGAACTGGTCCCAAATCAGCTGAACCGACTGGGGATGGAGTCGCCATTCTCCAGGGAGGGGCTGAAGCCGTGAGAGCTCGTCGGCTGCACAGTTCAGCGCTCCGGGAATGAAAATGGCTCGAAGCGACCTCAGATGCTTCTGACTCCATAGGAGGAGGTGGCGGGCGAGTTGTGACATACGGCGGGAGCGTAGACCACCTTGATGGTTGATGTACGCAACAGTCGCGGAATTGTCTGAACGGACTAGTACGTGTTGACCCTGGAGCAACGCCCGGAAGCGGTGCAGGGCAAGGCGTACTGCCAACAACTCGAGGCAATTGACATGCCAAAGCCGCTGGGGTCCTGTCCAGGAGCCCGCAGCAGCATGTCCATTGCACATGGCGCCCCAGCCCGTGGTGGAGGCATCTGTCGAGACAACAACATGCCGGGAAGCTCGTTGCAGGGGGACACCCGCCCTGAGAAAACTGAGGTTCGACCTGACGGCAGGTCGGAGTACTGGTACTCGGAGCGTGCCTTGTTGCCATGCCCACCTCGGGACTCGGTCGCGAAGCCAAAGCTGAAGCGGTCTCATATGATACAATCCGAGCGGCGTGACCGCGGCTGCAGATGCCATATGCCCCAGGAGCCTCTGAAAGAGTTTCAGTGGAACCGCACTCTTGCCCTCGAATTGTCTCAGGCAAGTCAGCAGTGACTGCGCGCGCTCGCTCGTAAGCTGCGCGGACATGGCGACCGAGTCGATGTCCATACCGAGAAAAGATATCCTCTGCACGGGGCAAAGTTTGCTCTTCTCCCAGTTGACCCGAAGGCCCAGACGAGCTAGGTGCCGGAGCACTAGGTCCCTGTGTTCGCAAACCTGATCTCGAGAGTGAGCTAGGATCAGCCAGTCGTCGATATAACTCAGGATGCGAACCCCGTGCTCCCGAAGGGGAACAAGGGCAGCCTCGACGACCTTCGTGAAGATGCGAGGAGACAGGGCCAGCCCGAAAGGGAGGACCGCGTACTGGTATGCCTGCCCCTCGAAAGCAAACCGAAGGAACGGTCTGTGTCGAGGAAGAATGGAGACATGGAAGTAGGCGTCCTTCAGGTCGATCGCTGCAAACCAATCCTGGGGCCGAATGCATTCGAAAACGCGTTTGGCGGTGAGCATCTTGAACAGCAGCCTGTGAAGGGAGTGGTTCAGCACGCGCAAGTCCAGGATTGGCCGCAACCCACCGGTTTTCTTGGGGACAATGAAGTAGGGGCTTTAGAAGCCGGACCTCATCTCGGCTGGAGGGACAGTCTCGATTGCACCCTTCGCCAGCAGGGTGGCAATCTCTGCTCTCATGATGGGGGCATAGCCACCGACCAAAGTGGAGCGGACTCCCCTGAAGCGGGGAGGAGACCGTGCGAACTGAATCGCATAGCCGAGCCTGACGGTCTGCGCGATCCAGCGGGACAGACGGGGAGCTCTAAACCAGGCTCCCAAGAACTGAACCAGCGGGATCATGCGAACGACAGGCGTCCCCCCGGAGGGGCAGCGAAGCGGAGTAAATGGCCCAGACGTGGACGGCATAGCGGTCCGGTGTGGGGGCACAGTTAGCAACCGCGCCCTGGCAGAGGGGGCCAGGAGAGGACCAGGCTGGTCGTCCCGCGGGGGCCTGCTCTGCCAGGGGTCTGGCCACAGAGGGGGACAGGGGCGAAGCGGTCCGTGGACGGCACGCCGTGGCAACCACCTCTGGGACAGAGGGGGACGAGGAGAGCACGGCTAGTGGGCGACGCTCTGTGTCGTCCGAGAACTCTGTGTGCTCAGAGACGGGAGAGTCAGTTCTTTGGAGAATAAGGATTCTTCCCCGGCCCTCCACCGGGGAAAGGAGTGGTCCTGCTACCAACTCCTGGAAAGAACTGAGTCCCATCTCTGAGGAGCCCCTCTCAGGAGCGCCGCGTAACCCGGCGTGTAGCGGGGGGCGGGGCTGGAGAGGGCTGTGGCGTCCGTCCGTGACCTCCAGAGCCGGCCCGGGCGAACGGGCGGGGTGGGAGCCGCGGGGGGGCGCCCTCGGCGGTGGGCAGACCGAGGGACCTGAGCGGACGGCGGGGCCGTCGGGACAGAGTCTACGATGAATATGAATGAAAATGAATAAAAGTTAAAACGGCTTGCCATAAACCCCAAAAAGCGAGAATAAATCTAAAATGCACGCCAAACCAAAACTCAGGTCTCAGGAGGATAAAGTTAAGATAGACCCACTATCCTTGCATGAGGACATCATTTTATGCAAAAACTACTTCCTGTACAAAAACAAATTTTAGTTATTATACTTATTAGGTCCTACTTATGCCAAATAGCAAGAAAAATTATAAAATGCACACCAGGCAAACTCTCAGGTCTCAGGAGGGTATAGTGGGATGACAAAGGTGTAAGTTAGTTGGCCAAGCATAATGCCAGAATACAGGCTATAATGGCTGAATTCAAACAAAAGAATTAAAATAAAAGAATGATGAAGATTAAGTCTCTCACTGGAAGAAGTGTAAAATGTTCGTTGATTAAACATGAATGGGCCAGTTCGCCTCACCACACATTAGTCAAAGACTGTAAATGGGTGTTTACAGGGCAATAAAATATTTGATAAGCCTTATATAAAACTTCTCCAAAGCCTTCCCTGACATGGTCTTACAATAGGGTTCATAAAAAGCATAATTTTAAAGATATCATCTTCAAATTTGAAATGAAGCATGACCACAATTGTGGCTACACTTTAGTTGTGGTTATAAGTTGCAATCCTTTAAAACAAAATTTTCAGTTTTCATTGTAATCATATAATTTTATTGAAAATGCATGCCTCAAATTAACAATATAGTGGTAAACCTTAAAAAATTTGATTTGTAATGTCATCAGAATGCTTTTATAAATATGAAATATGATTTCAAATGAAAAAAACTTAGTTACAATATTAGTGAGCAGAATGTACTAATAAGTGATCCTCTACTGCCATCTAGTGGACATTTCAGAGAATTTTCCATAAAAAATAGGAACATATTCATTCTTGACCTTTTTAACTTTTATAAAGGCACATATTGCCCAATCTCCGTGAAATTTTGCATGCATGTTTAGAGTCATAGGTCTATTTTACTATTGTAATTCTTACACTTGTAAACATTTTCCATTTATGCTTCTTGTAATGTACGGCTATTACAAATGTGCATACAAAAGAATACACTAAAACAGACAAAAGAGAAGCTTAAACAATAATACTTGATACACACAGTTGAACACATGTGTACACACACACAATATATGTTTTATTGAGATATGTTTTTGTGAAAATAACTTTTAATGGTCATTAAGCATTTCACATTTTTCTTTGTGATCCAATAAAATATAACTATTACAGTTCATCATGATAATACAAAATAGCTTTAAGAATTTCTTTGTTAGCCCATACTGAAAGCTGGAAGAAAAAAAACATTCAAAATACTATATGTGTAATCCTGCTGCTCCCTCTAGTGGACAACAGTGATACTACAGCCTCTATCTTATGGTTGAAATTATTGATAGTTTAGAGTTTACTGTGAGCCCTCTTAGCATCAGAACTCCATGAAATCTTGCATGTTTTGTTCAAAATGACTTGTTTTCCACATGTCGACAGCTTTGTGAAGTTTATTCTTTGTGCAAACAATATATACAGATGTTACTAATTATAGGCAATACCATTTTATAAATAAATAATAGGTATTAAATCCTTAGTGCAAGTCTTCTTTTTGTAATACCATTTTCAGGGTTGAACTTAATTATACTGTAGCACAATTGAGAATATGGTTTTAGGTCTTGAAAAGAATGATATACCACATTCTAGTTATGCTATTATAACATGATTTACCATGTTTCTTGTATGATTTACCAAGATGTACCACATTCTAGCATATTTTTCAATGTTTTAGTATTGTTTACAATGGTTTACCACATTGCTAGGAAGATTTACCATGATACATCACATTGTATTATTATTTACTTCAATTTACCATGTTTCTTCAGGATTGACATCTGTCAATGTGACACTGGTCAATAATAATACTTCATTCGATGAATTTTGACTAAATGTGATTGTAAATGTTAAAATAGTGATTATATAACTCTAAATATGAATTATAGAACAATAATAGTCAGCATTATGACAAAATTACTTTTTTAAACAGCAGGGGGCAGTAAAACACCACTTATTGGCTTAATATGCCATTATATTCATATCATTTTCACATTTTTAACTGTTATAGAGGCAAATTTTGTCCGATCTCTCTAAAATTTTTCAAGCTTGTTTAGAGTGATATGTCCTGACCTTTTTTTTAAGAAGATGTGAGCATTCATTGAAGAGATATAGGCTTTCAGGGACACTTGGTCAAGGCTACATTTTGAAGTGACCCTATTATAGACATCCAAATGAAGAAGTTAAACTTTTTCTGATAAGTATTGATCTAGAGAGTCCAGAGAATTGTAATGCACTGGTTTTGAACATTATTATATGAACATTATATGATCATAGATGGAAAAGACCATTTACAGCCAATACAGGCAATTTACCATATGATATATATGGTTTTAAAGCTTTTTAACAGTTATAGCGCCACCTATGGTCCGATCTCCATAAAACTTTGCATGCTTGTTAATGATGTTATGACACATATGCTCACCAATCTTTGTGATGTTCTGAGTTTTTATTTATGATTTATAGGCTTTTGAGTGTATTTTGACACACCCATTTTTTACATTACTCTGTCATAGCAAACCAAATGCAAAATTTCAACTTTTTTTCGATAATTATTGATCTAGAGAGTCCAGATAATTCTCCTAGACTGGTCTGGTTCCGATCGGGCGAAAAACCAGGG
The DNA here is from genome assembly GCA_030770095.1 of Gila robusta. Lineage (NCBI taxonomy): Eukaryota > Metazoa > Chordata > Actinopteri > Cypriniformes > Leuciscidae > Gila > Gila robusta. The sequence continues at coordinate 8,406 of JAVALU010002058.1, read as the reverse complement.
ACTAGTTCGCAAAAGTAGGTTTTTGACATATTCGTGAATATTTAATGAACAATTTGATTGACAGCAATGGTTCTGGAGGCAAAGTTGTTCAGCATGAGGAGATCTATCAAATGATATGCATATTGTGGGGATGTGTGCAACACCACGTGATTAAAGAGCCGTTAAACTCGTTAGCGCCAACTAGTGGCCGATTTCTTTCAAAACTCTTACAGACCTCTTGGGCGATGAGTCGAACATGCCCATCGAGTTTTGTTCCGATTGGCCTTTGTTAACCTCGTCTCATAGGTACTCAAACTTCATTGGCCAATTGCGGCCATGTTTTTTGAGATATGCCAATGTCCTCATAGACATACATGGAGCCTTGGACCAAGACACTGCATACCAATTTTCAAGTCAATCGGACTAACGGTCAGGTGATCATAGCCCTTTTTATGTTTTTTTCATGTTATAGCGCCACCTAGTGTCCAATCGTCGCGATTTTTTTACTGTGACCTCAAAATGAACTCATTCACATGTGTACCGAGTTTGGTGAAGCTATGTCATTTCCTTCTCGAGTTATAGCCTTTTAGTAAAATAGGCTCCTCCCACAACGATCATTTTGCACCCCCTAGCGACCAGAAATCGAAATTTCAACTTTTTTTTGATAATTATTCATATTCAGACTCTAGAGAACATTTCTGCACTGGTTTGGTTCCAATCGGGTGAAAAACCAGGGACTAGTTCGCAAAAGTAGGTTTTGGACAAAATCCAAGATGGCGGAAAATTTTTCCAGGCGCAAATAAAATCGGAGATATACGTTTTGTCCGTCTTGAGCCAAGGATTACAGGGATATAAGACACTTGATTCTAGGATAAATGGTCTAGGAGTTATTTACGATTTTCTACTTTTGCTTGCTGTAGCGCCACCTATGGGCCAATCGGGCTCATACTTTGATAACCTCTCCTCGATTTTTGTACTACCATCTGGCAAAGTTTCAAGGCTCCAGCACTTACGGTTTGGGCTGCACGATGCGTTTTACGGCAGAAAAATAATAATAATTAAAGCTGCAAGCAGCATTTATCGGTGTTCAAGCAGTTAAGGCAGTTAAGGCAGTTAAGCTCAAAAGCATCAAAAGACATTAAGTTTTATGTAGCAAGCATTTAACCACTGATATCATAGATGAAATAGACCTTGTTTTAGCATGATTTACCATGATATACCACATTTTAGAGTGATTTTTCATGATTTACCATGTTCCAGTATGATTTACCATGAATCTAGCATGATTTACCATAGTTTACCATGATATACCAAGTTCTAATGATTCACCATGATTTAGAAACGTTCTAGTATGATTTACTACGTTCTAGGATGATTTACCATAGAGCAGTGGTTCCCAAACCTGTCCTGAAGGACCTGTTTTCTCTGTCTCTCTAATCAATCACACCTGATTAAACTCATCAGCTCATTAACCTATGTGATTATGAGCTGATGAGTTGAATCAGATGTGTTTGATTAGGGTTCCCAAAACTGCCATAGAGTACCGTGATTCTAGCATGATTTAGCATAGTTTATCATGATTTACCACATTGCTAGCATTGATGTGAAGTGTCAGTACAAATAAAGGGATAAACTCTGACAAAATATGATTCTGTTATAATAGTAATTGTTATACAAGTGATTTTATAGTGTCTAAATATGAATGCACCTGTTAAAAGACTTCATTAATAAGTAGAATGAGCCAATAAGTGGTCTTCTACTGCCCTCTGCTGGCCACTTTCATTTTGACAGGCTTGATTTTCACCAGTATTCTGCACTAAAGCAAACCAGTTTTTCCATTTTAACTCCTTTATGCAAGCTTACACACACACACACTCACACACACACAATCATTATGAAAATATATTTGAATGGTATTTCATACATGTCTTTGCAAACTATTAATCAGATTATTCAGAATTTATTCAGAAACATAGGACTACACACACATTCTGTTGTAGATACAGACATTTGAACTATGTCTCATTCAGGATTCACATTTGTCAATGTGACAGAATTGTCAATAGTTATACTTCAATAGATGAAATTTGACTTAATGTGATTGTAAATGTTAAAATAGTAATTTTATAAAGTCTAAATAGTAATTTTGTCACACTACTCAAGTATAATTCATATTTTAAACAGCAGGGGGCAGTAAAATACTACTTATTGGCTTAATATGCCATTATATTCATTTAATTTTCTCATTTTTAACTGTTATAGAGGCAAATTTTGTCCGATCTGTCTGAAATTTTTCATGATTGTTTGGAGTCATATGGCACATGTTCTGACTTGTTTTTAAGAAGATCTGAGCATTCATTGAAGAGATATAAGCTTTTGGGGACACTAGGTCATGGCTACATTGTGAAGTGACCCTATTATAGCCATCCAAATGAAGTTGTTCAACTTTTTCTGATAATTATTGATCTAGAGAGTCCAGAGAATTGTACTGCACTGGTTTTGAACATTATGATATGAACATTACATGATAATAAATGCAAAACACCATTTACAGCAAATACAGGCAATTTACCATAGGAAATACATTGTTTCAAAGCTTTTTAACAGTTATAGCGCCACCTATGGTCCGATCTCCATAAAATTTGGCGTGCTTTTTAAGGATGTTATGTCACATATGCTCACCAATTTTTGTGAAGTTCTGAGTTTTCGTATAGGATTTATAGGCTTTTGACTATATTTTGCCACGCCCATTTTATAAATGACCCTGTTATAGCCAACCAAATGCCAAATTTCAACTTTTTTTTGATAATTATTGATTTAGAGAGTCCAGAGAATTGTCCTAGACTTGTCTGGTTCCGATCGGGCGAAAAACCTAGGACTAGTTCGCAAAAGTAGGTTTTAAACATATTTGTGAATATTTAATGAACGATTTAATTGACAGCAATGGTTCTAGAGGCAAAGTTGTTCAGCATGAGGAGATCTATCAAATGATATACATTTTGTGGGGATGTGTGCAAGACCACGTGATTACAGAGCCGTAAAACTCGTTAGCGCCAACTAGTGGCCGATTTCTTTCAAAACTCTTACAGACCTCTTGGGCCATGAGTCGAACATGCCCATCGAGTTTCGTTCCGATTGGCCTCCGTTAACCTCGTCTCATTGGTGCTCAAACTTCATTGGCCGATGGCGGCCATGTTTTTTGAGATACGCCAATGTCCTTATATACATACATGGGGCCTTGGACCAAGACACTGCATACCAATTTTCAAGTCAATCGGACTAACGGTCAGGTGGTCATAGCCCTATTTATGTTTTTTTAATGTTATAGCGCCACCTAGTGTTAGATCGACGCGATTTTTTTACTGTGACCCCAGACTGTCCTCATACACATGTGTACCGAGTTTGGTTAAGCTATCTCATTTACTTCTTGAGCTATAGCCATTTTAGTAAAATAGGCTCCTCCCACAACGATCATTTTGCGCCCCCTAGCGACCGGAAATCGAAATTTCAACTTTTTTTTGATAATTATTCATATTCAGACTCCAGAGAACATTTCTGCACTGGTTTGGTTCCAATCGGGTGAAAAACCAGGGACTAGTTCGCAAAAGTAGGTTTTGGACAAAATCCAAGATGGCGGAAAATTTTTCCAGGCGCAAATAAAATCGGAGATATACGTTTTGTCCGTCTTGAGCCAAGGATTACAGGGATATAAGACACTTGATTCTAGGATAAATGGTCTAGGAGTTATTTACGATTTTCTACTTTTGCTTGCTATAGCGCCACCTATGGGCCAATCGGGCTCATACTTTGATAACCTCTCCTCGATTTTTGTACTACCATCTGGCAAAGTTTCAAGGCTCCAGCACTTACGGTTTGGGCTGCACGATGCGTTTTACGGCAGAAAAATAATAATAAAAATCAGTACAATTACAATAGGTTTTCAGCACTATCGTGCTTGAACACCTAATAATAAAAATCAGTACAATTACAATAGGTTATCAGCACTTCGTGCTTGAACACCTAATAATAATGAGACCTTTTTGACGGTTTAAAGCGCCACCTTTGTCCAATCTCCATGAAACTTTGCATGCTTCTTCACCATGGTATGACACATATGCTCATCATTTTTTGTGAAGTTCTAGACTTTTTCTCAGGATTTATAGGCTTTTGGACTGCATTTTGCCATGAACCAATTCCTAAATGGACCCTGTTATAGCCAACCAAATGCACATTTTCACTTTTTCTCGATGATTATTGATTCTCAGACTCCAGAGAACATTTCTGCACCAGTTGGTTCTGATCAGCCCAAAAACCAGGGACTAGTTTGCAAAAGTAGGTTTTGGACAAAATTGGCCATAAAATTTTTTTTTTTCTCAAATCGACAATCCGAGATAAACATCTTGTCCGTCTTGAGCCAAGGAACACAGTGGTGTAAAAAAGCTTGATTCTAGGTCAAACGGTTGAGGAGTATTATGGCCATTAGTACTTTTGGTTGCTGTAGCGCCACCTATGGGCCAATCGGGCTCATAATTTGATAACCTCTCCTCGATTTTGTACTACAATCTGACAAAGTTTCAGAGCTCCAGCACTTACGGTTTGGGCTGCACAATGCGTTTTACGGCAGAATAAATAATAATAATAATAATAATTAAAGCTGCTAGCAGCATTTAGCGGTGTTCAAGCATTAAAGCCATTTTAGCACATAAGCATTAAAGACATTTAGCAAGCATGTAACCATGACATAATAGATGGAAAACCATTTACCAATGATCTAGCATAATTTGCCATAGTTTACCATGATTTACCATGTTCTAGTATGATTTACCATGAATCTAGCATGATTTACCATAGTTTACCATGATTACCAAGTTCTAGTATGATTCACCATGATTTACCCTGTTGTAGCATGGTTTACCACAATTGAACACATTCTAGTATGATTTTGCCATGTTACAGGATAATTGACCATGATATACCATATTCTAGAATGATTTACCAGGATTGTAGCATGATTTACCATGAATCATCACATTGCTAGCATGATTTGCCATGATACACCATGTAATAGTATTTTTTACTATGATTTACCATGTTCTATCATGATTTACCATGATTTACCACATTGCTGCATTGATGTGAAGTGTCAATAAAAATGAAGTGATAAACTCTGACAAAAAAATTATTGTCTTATAATAGTTAACATGGAAAAACTGGTTTGCTTCAGAATACTGGTGAAATTAAAGTCTGTCAAATGAGAGTGAGCCAATAAGTGGTCTTCTACTGCCCTCTGCTGGTCATTCTGCTTATTAAATAAAGTGTTTTCAGAGATGCTTTTGCACTCATATGTAGACATTTGCACACACCAACACACACACACCAAACTTTTGGGATGTTATTGTGAAAATCTAATTTAGTTTAATATAGTTGATAAAATCTAATTTAGTTTTAGTTGAATATTTAGGTAATATAGTTTAATAATATTAAACTATATTACCAGTCCATCATAATAATAAAAAAATAGCTTTAAGAAGTAAAATGGCCAGCAGAGGGCAGTAGAAGACCAATTATTGGCTCACTTTCATTTTAAACTACTTGGTTTCATTAGTATTCTACACTAAAGCAAAGTAGTTTTTTCATGTTAACTCCATAATGCATGCTTACACCACACACACACACACACCACACATTTGGGATATGTCATTGTGAAAATCTCTTTTAATGGTCTATAAGCATTTCACATATTTCTTTGTGATGTAATAATATAAAACTAATTTAAAAAAATAGCTTTAAGCATTTGTTTGTAAGCCAATGCTGAAAGCTGATAAAAAGATTAAACATGTCTAATACTGCTGCTCCCTCTAGTGGACAACAGTGGTTATTACAGCCTATATAGAGTTGAAATGAATGAATGGAAATTTGGTTTTTCACTTATATCTCGGGAACGAGAAAGTGAAAAAATCTGAAACTCAGAACTTAGATAGTGCCCGAGGAGCTCTGTTTGAACGAGACCATCCCGGTGTTGGTGGCCGATCGGGGCCGTGAGTTATGCCAGTTGAAAGGCATATCTTTTGGGGCTTATATCTCGGGAATGCCCAGGCCAAATCGCACCAAACTCGAATCGAAGCTAGACGAGGACGGGCTCTTTCCAACGAGCTATCCCACAAGAATCTAGGTGGTCTGGGTCGGGAGTTACAGCTGTTCAAAGTCGGGGGTCTCTCGGATTAGCGATCGCGCGGGGGGGCGCTCCCGAGGCCCGCGACGAAAGATTTCGATCAAGGCCCAATAGAGGACCTTACCATCCAAATTTGAGCGTGCAGGGAGTTTCCGTTTCGAGTTATGAGTGAATTTGTACTGGGAGGGCGTGGCCTAACGTTATACTTTCGTTTTCCAGCCTTCCTGTGACACAATGTGAATAATACAATGAATTTGAACAAAATGTGATTGTAAATGTTAAAATAATGATTGTATAAAGTCTAAATATGAATTATATAATAACAATATTAGGGAGTAGTATGATGAAATGACAGCAGGGGGCAGTAAAAATACCACATATTGGCTGTTATACACCCTAGTATAGCCATCCCAAATGAAGAAGTTATACCTTTTTTGATAATTATTGATCTAGAGAGTCCAGAGAATTGTACTGCACTGGTTTTAAACATTATGATTTGAAAATTATTTGATCATAGATGGAAAATACCATTTACAGCCAATACAGGCAATTTACCATAGGAAAAATATGGTTATTAAAGCTTTTAACAGTTATAGCGCCACCTATGGTCCGATCTCCATGAAACTTTGCATGCTTCTTCACATGTTAATGACACATATGCTCATGAATTTTTGTGAAGTTCTGATTTTTATATTTATGATTTATAGGCTTTGAGTGTATTTTGACACGCCCATTTTATAAATGACCCTGTTACAGACACCCGAATGCAAAAGTATCAACTTTTTTTTGATAATTATTGATCTAGTGAGTCCAGAGAATTGTCCTAGACTGGTCTGGTTCCGATCGGGCGAAAAAACCTGGACTAGTTTCGCAAAAGTAGGTTTTAACAATATTCGTGAATATTTAATGAACGATTTGATTGACAGCAATGGTTCAAGAGGCAAAGTTGTTCAGCAATGAGGAGATCTATCAAATGATATGCATATTGTGGGGATGTGTGCCACACCACGTGATTACAGAGCCGTAAAACTCGTTAGCGCCAACTAGTGGCCGATTTCTTTCAAAATTCTTACAGACCTCTAAGGCCATGAGTCGAACATACCCAGCGAGTTTCGTTCCGATCGGCCTCCGTTAACCTCGTCTCACAGGTGCTCAAACTTCATTGGTCGATGGCGGCCATGTTTTTGAGAAACGCCAATGTCCTTATATACATACATGGGGCCTTGGACCAAGACACTGCATACCAATTTTTAAGTCAATCGGACTAACGGTCAGGTGGTCAGAGCCCTTTTATGTTTTTTTCACATTATAGCGCCACCTAGTGTTAGATCGTCGAGATTTTTTTACTGTGACCCTCAGAATGAACCCATTCACATGTGTACCGGGTTTGGTGAAGCTATCTCATTTCCTTCTCGAGTTATAGCCATTTTAGTAAAATAGGCTCCGCCCACAACGTTCATTTTTCGCCCCCTAGCGAACGTGAATCAAAATTTCAACTTTTTTTTGATAATTATTGATATTCAGACTCCAAAGAACATTTGCTGCACTGGTTTGGTTCCGATCGGGCAAAAAACCAGGACTAGTTTGCAAAAGTAGTTTTTCGACAAAATTCAAAATGGCGGAAAAATCCATCATGGCGGAAATAAAATCGGAGATATACGTTTTTTACTTCAGGTTTCCAGCTTTCCAATGATATTAAGACACTTGAGTCTACGACATACGGTTTAGGAGTTATGAGCAAGCTCTTACACAGGTGCGCTGAGTTTGGTGAAAATATCTCGTTCCGTTCACGAGTTATAGCCAATTTGTAAAAGGGGCTCCTCCCACTTGGAACGTTTTGGCGGCCCTTAGGGACCGTGAACCGAAATTTCCACTTTTTTTTGATAATTATTGACATTCAGACTCCATAGAATCTTGCTGCACTGGTTTGGTTCTGGCGGGCCAAAAACCTAGGACTAGTTCGCAAAAGTAGGTTTTTGGAAAAACCCAAAATACCCGAAAATGTACCCAGGGTGACGAGCCAATCCGAGGCATGCATCTTGTCCGGCTCGAGCCAAGGATTCCAACGATGTAAGACACTTGAGCCTAGGCCCGACGGTTGAGGAGTTATGAGCCATTTCGTACTTTTGGCCGCTGTAGCGCCACCTATGGGCCAATCGGGGCGTGCCTTGGTGACGTTGTAGGCGGTGTGAGTACTACCAGCCCCAAGTTTCAAAGCTCCACGACTTACGGTTCGTTCTGCCCGATCAGTTTTA